>SKCR01035503.1:0-97101 GCA_019454045.1 Zanthoxylum bungeanum
GTACGCAGTTACAAAATAGTTTGTAATTGACATTAGAAAGTGACACTACTAAAAGTATATTGTCAATAAAGTTCCTGGTCAAGATTTACAAACACGGGTCGGTTAGTAAAATCCGTTGAGACCAGTACATGTCGTATAACGAGACTTTGTCTGATGGTTTATCCTAATGAACCTTGAGTCTTGGGAGACTCATATAGATATGTATGTGTTTATTTAATAAACACTGAACGACTCACTGAAGATTTCCTAATAGATGGTACACCAACGTCAATAGGAATCTTCTCGAGTCGAGTAGCATAGTGGTCCTTCGACTTGAGATACCACTGTGGATATATGAGTTATCCTTCACACTTTGTTGGAAGTTACGTCTCCGATCTATTTAGATCAGACCTCCGCCTGTTCATTGGGTGTGGACTGATGCTCATGATATCCTATGAGTATCAGATAGAATCTGTCAGTCTTGTGTACAGGGCATAGGTATCATGTACGTATTCGCGATCTAGTAAATCCATGGCCGTGGTATACTTCAGAAGCGAGTTCCGAGTGTATTTAGAGATCGTAAATTTAAAAGTCGATTATATTATACCTTAGGGATTTGATGTTCTTATCTATATCCCCGATATAATATTGATAACATCTAATGGAGGGATTATACGTATGAAATGACCTCGACTTGTATAGTTTAGCGAGATTATCCGTGGTCACCATAATTCAAGAGTGGGTGGATTATGGACACGAAATTGGATTCCGTGACGGATAAGCCTAAACTTAGAGAGTCCCACAATATGAAGTGTACTCGTTGAGCACTTGGGCAATGCGTTATGAATAATATAGATTATTCATAATACTTTACGGAATTAAATGAGTTAATTCTAGTCGTTTAAACGGTTAAACAAAAATACATGCATTAGGGGCATTTCGGTCAATTAATAATTAATATGTATTTATATTTGAACAAGATTTGATTTGATACATATTAATTAATTGTCAAATGAGACTTTGACACATGCCATTAATATATGTATTTGTTATTTAATGTAATTAAAAAAAACATATATAATATAATCGCATTAATTAATTATTTAGATGTTTAAATGTTAAATATCTAGATAATTAAATTATTTCAATATTACATAATTGTTATGCAATATGTTTGATTATTATTGGCTACATGTGGCATGATTTTATTAAGCTTAAAGTTTACAAATTGGATTTGTTAATATAAGGTTATTATTATTAATTAATTAGATTAATTGACCAAATGACCAAAATACCCTTCTTTAAACCCCAAAGTCGGTTTGGCCTTGATTTTTTAAGTTAATTTTTTTTTCTCATTTGAAGAGAAGCCATGGCCGAACCTACCTCCATTAAAAGTTCCTAAAATTTTGTTGATGATACAAGGAAGAAAGTGAAGAAATTCAAGAAAATGTTTAAGGAAATTACAAGATTTGGAGGTAATCTTCAATAATCTTAAACTTAGAAAGCTTGTTTCTTGTTATTGAATATCTATAATAGTTCTAGGGTTTCTTTCTTTCTTAGATTTTGGGGCTTTTTGATTTGGAGGTTAGATGCATGTGCGAAGTTGGATTGGATGACATTAGTGTAATATTGATTCAATTTTGTCATTTGATGACTTGTTTCCATTCTAGAGTGTTTTGACCACTCTTGTAACTCCTAGAATTGGTTGTTTGACCACTCTTGTAACTCCTAGAATTGTTCTTGAGTTCTTCATAGGTGGTGGCATTGGTTGGTGTTAGTATTAATATGAATAATATTGAGAAAATTGGATTTATAGCATGAAAAATGATATTTTTTGTTACAAAATAAAATCTGGAAATTATGTATTTTGGTGATGAAAATTATGTTGTATAAATATATTGTATGTGTTTTGGGTAATGGAACAATTGCCAGAAATTGTTTCGGAGTTGAAATATGCGAAAATGGTGAAAAGCGGCGTTACCGGTGAGTTTCATGCTTACCGGGTGTCCGCTATCCAAACAGTGAATTGGTCACTTTTTGGGCAGCCCATGAACTGCCCAAGTACTATTGGGGCTAACTTGGGCAGCCCTCATGTGTATTGGTTGGTCGGTTAGGACAAAAATACATTTTATGCCATTTTGTAGAAAAACGTTCTCGTAAAAGTTTCACGATGTTTCTAACCTATTTATATCGTTATCTGATATCGAATAAATATGTTTAGGTGACATATGAATGAATTATTCATATTGGATATTGAATAATTTATTTGGCAATTTTAAAAGTTTTTTTAAAGTTGCGATTTCGACCGAAGCACGCTTTTCTGCTGCTTCCGCGCTAAAACCACAACATTCACGACGCTGGTTATGGGTGTCGCGACACTCACCCCATCAGGTGAGGCAGTGAGAAACCTCTGTTTTCCGTGTCACGATGCAAGGGTTGGGTGTCACGACTCCCTCATGCTTCACGACGCTAAGTGATACGCATCGCGACTCTCACCAAATTGGGTCAATGCAGTATGTCCCCTCTGTTTTACGCGTCGCAACACAAGTCCTTCGGCGTCGCGATGCTCAAATTCCAGTATAATACCAGAGGTAATTCTCAGTCCGTGTCGCAATGCTGCGTGTGCCCGTTGTGACGTAACGCTGTTTCTCAGGGCTCAAATCAACTCTATCATCATCCCAAGCTTACACAACCCTACTAAAGCCTTAACCATAATAAACACACAAAATATCATCAACTACATGCTCTAATACCCTCTCATATCATATAGGTCTCATTATAGTTTCATACTTAGGGATTTACTACTTGAGGGGGTCCACAAAATCTTAACTTCATTGACTTAATAACCATATATTCATCATCACTCTTAAGCTAACAATATAACCAATCATCAAACCTTCAAAACTCAACAAATTAAAATTTGGGTCAAACCTTACTCACCTTAAATCCAATTCTTCCTTCACCAATGGGTTTCCCAAGCTTCCATTTCTTCTTCCTAAGCTTTATTTGTATTGGGTTGGACTAAGTTAACTTGAAAAGTTTTACAAGGGAAATGAAAAGATCCTCTCTCCTTCTTCTCAAAACCTTTCGGCCAAGAGGAGGTAGGAGATGAAGAATTTCCTCTTTTTCATTTTCTTAATTATTCCAAGAGAAATAAAATACCCTTATAAATATTAGAATTTAAGGTTTGGGCTTGTAAATTGGGCTAATCTATTTAAGTTGTTGATTAAGATCTTTATGTTGGATAATAGCAATTAGGCTTGGCTAAAAATTATCTCACTAAGTCGTCTTTATATTTCCGCTAATGCTCGAAAAAAATTTCTAGTTCCCAAATTACGACTTTGATTGAGCTATAAAAGATCTTATCATTACAGTTAAGTCATTAATGCATGTTACAAAATTGTGAGGCTGGTCGAATTTTAGATGGTTTTTGGAGAGGATGATTTTATAATTTTGGTTACAAACGAATACAACCCAAACCCTAGATATTAAAAAGGTTTTTTTTCCTTTTGATAAGAATTCATTCCAAGAAACCCTAACCACCCTTGTTCTAATTTTTCTCTCAAGAGTTGATAGAAAAAGAAAAGAACAACAAAAAAAAAAGTTTTGTGTGACGTTCTAGATCTCGAAATCATTTAGGGATGTTGTGTGAGTCTAGCCCACTCTAGCTTTTGCTGGTAGCAAGTCATAGCACATGATATCATTGGTGTGTTGAAACAATATCCTATTCTTCACTTTTCTTAGACCCACACGATTAAGTAGAAAATTATGCTCACTACCGCCATCTTTTGCTAATCGTTTGTAAGTTGTTTGGTTGTGATTTTGCCCAGAAAATTTGGGAACACAAATGGGTATTTTGTGGACTTTTTGGGCTATTTTAGACTGATTATTTTATCCAAAGCAGTGGCAGAAAAAATATGCATACAACCAATATAAAACAATTAGTTGTGCGCACATAAATGGTAGTTTCAGTATGTAAAACAATCATGTTTTGGGCTATTATTTGTGGCTGGAAAAATCATCAAAATAGAAGCAATACAAGTCCAATAGACCTAGATAGTTTTGACAAATAAAGGGCCAAAGGTAGAAAATTTTTCAAGGTCGATCACGGTGCCTAACACGTTTTCGCCGCATAGACAATCGTTTCCTACATCTGGATGCCTGGTATGTTCGTCCAGTTGGTCCCTGGACGCTTGATACGGGTTTATAATGACATTGGTTTCATATTTGATTTCATTTTCAACAAAACATCTTTATGTTATCTTTTGAATATCCTTATTTTATGGTTTTCTGAAGGAAAAAAAAAATTTTGAATAAGTCGCTTTCAGTAAAAACTTTTTTCTAATTTAGATATATTTGATTTCGTTTATGATACCTTATGATATGTTTTCGCCATGGTGCTCATACTACGTTTTATTTGCTTTAATGATTTTGACTCATTCTGGTGCCTATATATTGTCCATCCATCTGAAATGACATGACCCATTATCCTTTGTCGATATGGTCCTATTTCAGACAATATCTAGATTGTGCGTGCGACTCGAATATTGGACACCTAGTTAGTTTATGAAGTATTTTCAAAATATTTGCTTATAATGTATTTTCAAACAATTGAGATTAAAGTGGTTTCTTTATGTTTTTCGTTTCTGATTGTATATGAGATGACTGTATGAAATTTGTATTATGATTTCCATATCTGATGATAAATAAGATTGAATGTATGGAGTTTGTATTACGAGTTTCGTTTATGATTATGGAATGAGATTGATTGTATAGAATTTGGTATTATGATCTCTATTTCTCTCACTAGGTCTTTCAAGAGACCTGACCCAGGTTACTGGATCATGCATGAAGTCGAAAAACTTTGGAGGAGACGGGACCCAGCGGCAGTTATTATACACCACAGTCATCAGAGTTGGGCCCAATAGATTAATCATTGTCAAGTTAGGCCATAAGGCATTGTATGTGTATGTGTATGGTATGTGTTTTATGTTTTACAAATATTAAGTTATTTATGTATAAGTTAGGCAATCAAGTTTGCATTCACGTTATATATATAAGTTATATTTATGTATAGTATTATAGTTATGTTTAGTAAGTTTATGTAATCCATGATCAAGTTAGTACAACAGCCATCCATGTCGTCTGTCAGTAAGTGCATGTGAGGGTTTCAAATTATAGCTAGGTCGTCTCATGCCGATCAAATGTCCAGATTTCCGGGGGTGTGATCAGACAATGAATTATTCACTACACAACCATGTATACCGGCTGATTAGTCACTATTCATATAACCAAATCAGCCCCACTCGAGGCCCGACTGAACTGTTTGATCGGTCACCTCCTATGAGCATATTTGCGGAAAATTATTTTCGTAAACTTTTACTGTAATTTCAAAAAAATTTTTTATCATAATTTATTTCAATAAGTGATTTAGGTGAGATACAAATAAATTAAGGGTATATGATATTGGGTAATTTATCCAGAAAAATTAAAAATTACGATTTCGCCTAAATTGCGTTTCCGTTGCCAAAATCCCAATAAAAATTGTATCAAAGCGAGTCTGATATCCAACATTCTTAACATGTTTCATGCTTGATATGTAATATTTAATCCAATTTAATTATTTATAAATGCATAATAAATTTTTTGATTAATTAAAATTGTTTGATAATTTTGATAAATCCCTAATTAATAAAGCGTGTATAGTAACTTTTGTGTGTGAACACTTGTTCCTAACTCCAACTTGTCAATACAGATGTAAATAAATTTCTATGAATCTAAAGTTACCGTGCCAAAGATGTGAAGATATAGTATATGGAAATTTTATTTACGCCGATAGAATATATTTGTTATATATAGTAAATTCAAATGAAAGTGGAAACACTGAATATGCCGAAGCTGTCGTGGCTACACCAATATCTTACATTTATCATTAACAAGTAGAGTCTTGAATACGCCTCATTGTGAACATGCCAAAGCTGTCACAATGAGAAATGATCAAGACCAAAACCAATGAGTCACAGCTAGTATGATTGACAATGGGTTGTTTATTTGTGAATATACGTAAGCGAAAACGTGCCAAAGCTGTTAGCCGGAATATATTCATGGGATTCACTTCCCAATATGAAATTTAATTTAAATATTAAGTTCTTTGTATTCTGTTTGAGGATTATGGTTTTACATTAAATTGTGGGATGGCATTTTTTAGATTAAAAAGCCATCATCTATTTGATGTTGTTTGATATTGTATGAAACTACATTCCATTAATTGTTCTTTCACTGTCTATATGATCGATTTGCAATGGCGGCTTCTTCATCGTCTAATCCTTTTGCTCGTATACTGGATACAAATATGTTTAAAGGCCCTAAAAATTTCACAAACTAGGATCTAGATCTAAGGATTATCTTAGATTCAAAAAATCTTGGGCACGTATTACAAAACCCGATACCCACTGTTTTATCTAAGAAGTCCTATTATAAAGAGATTAAAACCTTCCATAAATAGAAAGATGATGATCTAAGAGTTAGGTTATATATTCTTAGTTCGTTGGCTCATGATTTAAAAAGGCAATATATTGATATTCCCCGATTCTTATAATATGATGACACCTTTGCGTGAGATGTTTATGAGTCAGGAACAAGTTTTGGTTCACAAAGTATCTATGTAATTTTTCGACTCTAGATTAGATGAGAGTCAACTAGTCACCCCACATGTGCTTTGTATGATAGATTTGATCGAGCAACTCAGGCGATTTGATTTCCTACTTAATTATACTCTTAGCCGGATTTGATTCTTGGTTCAATTCCCCAGTTTTACTACCAATTTGTGATGAATTTCAATATCCAATGTATTCATTGCTCTTATAGTAAGTTACATAGGATGCTTCAGACTACAGAGGAGGACATAAAGAAGGGAGTACCGACTCTCGTCGTGAAACCCAATTCACTCTCTACTTCTTCTCAATCCAAAGGGAAACAGATGAAAGAAATGAAAGAATGATGGTCTCTCATTCCTCCTTAGGGTAAGGTAGCAAAGCCTAAACCGAAAAGAGTTGCCGAAGATATAAATGCCATCATTGTGGCATAATCGGGCATTAGAAAAGAAATTGCTCGGATTACCTTGCACAGATCATGAAAGAGAGAGCCTCAACATCATGTATGTTTATTTTTCCTGTTATTGATATCTCGTTAACTTGTGAATCCATGATTTCAAGTTGGATTTTGAAATCTTCTTGTCTTGTTCACATATATAATTCATTATATGGGCTGAGGAAAAGTAGAATGTTAAAACCGGGAGAGATGCAGCTTCGATTCATAAGTAGAGAATCTCTCGATGCGATTGTATTTAGGGTGTATGAGATTCCCCTTGCCACTGGGAGCCTTTTGTTATATGACTGTCATTTTGTTTCAAGATGTGTAGCGAATATTATATCACTTCTTATACATACAAAAATTTATCATGTAAATATAAAAAATAGTTTTTTGTAGTAATATGATAAAATAATATTCAAATCATTGTATGTCCAAATGAGCATGGTTATTATATTTTACATTCCACTCGAGATATTTTGAATACTGAGATAAATAAATGAATAAGTTTAATATTAGTCATAGTCAATTGTAGCATATGAGATTAGGTCATATAGGTGTACGACACCTTATCCGGTTGGTTTAAAATGGTTTGATTGAGAATCTTACCATAGAGCCTTATCCAACTTGTGAATCTTATATTCTAGAGAAAATGTCTCAATTTATCGATGTAGGACATCGAGCCACTGACTTATTAGAACTCATACATTCTGATGTATGTGGTTCTATGAGTCAAACTGCCTATAGTGGCTATTCGTGTTGGGTTCTTAGAACATGCCAAGGATCTATAAGTCATGATTTCATGTGTGAATACTCAAAGAAGTTGCGGAAAAATACTTACAATGAGCGGATGTAGGATTTCAAAAATCTTTGCGTTTTGGAAGCTCCAAGCTTTGTATATTGAATGCAACCCAATGATGAGTTTCCCAACCACCTCACAAGACTCCTTATGTGCTAGCAAGCTTTGATTTTGAAGCAAAATCAATAGAGAAGAACTTTGAAGTTCTCGGCCAATGGAGAAAGAGAGAGAGGTTTTGTGTTTTTTTTGTGTTTTTTTTTATTTCTAAAACAATTACCACTTTTCTAAAAAGTCAAACTCTAAAATTGGTATATGCATTAACAAAAAGCAAAAGCAAAATGTTGGAGGGAAAAGTAGCATTTAATGCCTCCAACCACTTCCATCACTCAAGTTGACACTTGATAGACATGTGATGTAAGTTGGTGGGACAAACTTTAATTCAAAATTCAAGTGGCTTGCTCCACACACTTCGTGCTCGGGTTCGCTTAATCCGATTAAACAAATTTTCCGTCGCGACATAATTAAATCCAATTTAATTAAATAATAGTGCCTCGCAAAATTATTACGAAAGTCGCTCGTGAATTAATTCTAAATTAATTCGTTCACCCGAATTAAAATCCAATCTTAATTCCTCTTTGAAATCTAATTTCAATTAATATATCCAATATATTATTAAATCGATTAATTCCAAATTAATCGTTTTTTCTCTTCTATTCGAATTTTATCCCAGATAAAATTCTTACCGTAATAAATCCCATATTAATTTTCTCTCTCTTAATTAATCCTAGATTAGTTATGTTCGAGTCAAGTATCATTGGTGAATCTTTGGGAAGCGACCCACGAGATCCCTGGATATGTTGGCAGTAAATCCAATCGTCGGACTATCCGAACACATGCGTACCCAGTACCACGTTCTTACCGATCTATAAGACATGGTTGGCTTCTAGCAATTGTGCCTACCCAATTCTCCGGAAATATTCAACGAAAAATATATAATCTATATCAAACATAGTAAACAATGTATTGCGTATTACGATCCAGTATCGGATGTCACATGCTAGGCCTGGGGCTGGAATTGTGTCTGCCCCGTACGAAGCATATATCGGATCACTAGCAACTAGTCTCTTTAATCAGATAATCATGACCTTGTCATATTATCCCGATAGTTGCAACACATTAGAGTACCAGTTATGTATTCCTACGTGATCATCATCTCCATATGACTAAAGTGAAACTTCCATCTGACATCACAGCCAATACACTACGATTCTCAATAAACCCAAAAGAGGCGTACACAGAACCTGTTAAAGTCTTGGACGACCAAAACCAAAGCGTACTAATTGTCGCAAGTATTAGCGATGCAAGTCTCAAGTTAAGACCAAATACACCTACCCTGATTCGGATTCCCATAGACACATAGTCATACTACCAATGAGATTCAGAGTGGTCTATCCAGAGCGAAGGTGTTTCCGTACCATCGGTAAACATAACCTCTTATTACACTTGGATGAGTATCCAATACCCAAATATATAAGAACTATGCTGTTACGCTTCCATAACGTGCACACGTGTAATACTAGCCTATTCCGCATTATCGATGTCCAGTCTCGATAATACTACGACTATGGATATTTAATGATTAAACCTTTCTTGGATTGATATTGTCTCATATTTTATTAATCTGGAACTAATCATAAGGACTTTTATCATTTATATATTCAAGTAATCTAATTAGAAAATGATAAAATAGAAATTTCATTTGTCACATAGTTAATTTGTACAAAAACCACAATGACTCTTACAAATAGTGATGCTATGGGTCATAATTGTCCAACAATTCTTACTTTGTTACCTTTACCGATGATTTATCACGGTATGACTATGTTTATTTGATGAAACATAAATTATAAACTTTTAAAAAGTTCAAGGAATTCTGAAAATAAGTAGAAAAACAAACTAGTAAGTTCTTCAAATGCCTACGATCAGGTCGAGGTGGTGAATATATGAGTAGTGAGTTTACTATTTTTTGAATGAAAATGAGATTCTTGCTCATATACTTCTCCACGTACTCCACAACACAATAGAGTATCCGAAATGAGAAATCAGAAATTATTGGATATGGTATATTTATTTGATGAAACATAAATTATAAACTTTTGAAAAGTTCAAGGAATTCCAAAAATAAGTAGAAAAATAAACTGGTAAGTTCTTCAAATGCCTATGATCAGGTCGAGGTGGTGAATATATTAGTAGTAAGTTTACTATTATTTCAATGAAAATGAGATTCTTGCTCAATATACTTTTCTAGGTACTCCACAGCATAATGGAGTATCTAAAAGGAGAAATCAGAAATTATTGGATATAGTATGTTTTATGTTGAGTTTTACAGACCTTCCATATTACCTGTGGGGTTATGCTCTTCTAATCGCTAATCATATGCTAAATAGAGTTCATTTTAAAGCAGTTCCTACGACTCTATATCATAAATGGAATGCTAGAAAAAAAATCTTAATTATATTAGGATTTGGGGTTGTCTTGCATATGTCAGAGTGGCGGAGCACGATAAACTCTTGCCTCGAGGACAAAAAATTTAGTTTATTGGATATCCTTCGAATTCAAAGGGATATTTGTTCTATGATCCCTAGCATCGATAGTGTTCGTAGCTCGTTTCACCAAATTTGTAAAAATAGAATTTTTTTGAAAACAATGGAGATCATATAAAGGTAAAAATTGATGAAGTTCAACATATGGTTAACGAATTATCTGAGGAACTTGAGATTCAAACAGATGAAAGATGTTCAACACACACACTCCGTAGGTCGACTAAGATATTAAGACCTCTTGAATGCTTGTATTTGATCCAAGACAAGAGTCTCGATGTTCTTCTTATAGAGGAAACAGATCCTAGTACCTATAGAGAAGTGACGTTAGACATCGATTCCTTCAAATGGTAGTAACCCATAAAATCAGAGTTAAATTCTATACATCAGAATCAAGCATGAGACTTAGCTCCGCTTCCTGAATAAATTATTCCTGTAGGTTTTAAATGGGTTTACAAACAGAAGCGTGTGTCTGATGGTAAAGTTAAGACATCTAAGGACAAATTGGTTGCTAAGAGTTACACTCAAAGACCTGGTGTTGATTTTGATGAAATCTTTTCACCAGTTGTGATTTTAAAATATATTATGATTTTATTGGCTATTACTGCCTACCATGACTATGCGACTTGGCAAATAAATGTCAAAATGATATTTCTTAATGGATTTATTGATGAAGAAATCTATATTGAATAGCCATAGAGTTTTGTAGCCAGTCAAAACTCTCATATGGTATATAAGCTTAAAAAGTCCATTTATGGACTCAAACAAGCTTCGTGGAGTTGGAATCTTTGATTCTATGAGGTAATCAGACTTTATGGTTTTCTCAAGAATAGAGAAGAACCATGTGTTTATAAGAATGTCAGTGGGAGTATGGTTGTATTTTTGGTGCTCTATGTGGATGATATTTTGATCATTGGGAATGATATTGGAATGATGCAGAGCGTTAAAGCTTACCTCTGTAAAAACTTGTTCATGAAAGACCTTGGTGAAGCTTCTTATGTCTTGAGTATAAAACTCTATAGAGTTAGAGAGAAAAAGTTGATTGGGCCATCCCAATCAACGTACCATTCAGACATGATATTCATCTTTCGAAAAAAATGTGTCATCGGAATGAAGATGAAAAATTAGAAAGTCTAATCAACCTTATGTTTAATATTGAGGAAGAATAATGTATTCCATGGTATATACTAGGCCTGATATTAGCTATGCAGTTAGTGTAACTAGTATGTATTAATCCAATCCAGGTAACGAACATTGGATGGATGTTAAACATATCCTGAAATATCTTAAAGGTACTAAGGATAAGTTTCTATTATATAGAGATGGTGATCTATAGGTTAATGGGTTTACTGATTCGAATTTTCAGTTATATAGTCGGATCCCGATGATAGAAAATCTACTTCATGGCTCGTATTTACCCTTAACGGTACTATAGTTAGTTGGAAAACGTTCCAAGTAAGAGTCGATAGCTGATTCCACCACATATGTGAATTATATTGTAGCATCAGAGGCTATAAAAGAAGATGTTTGGATTAAAAAATTTCTCACATAGTTAGGAGTGGTCCCAAGCATCAACAATTAAATTTTGTTGTACTATGACAACAACGGATCCATTGCACAAGTAAAAGAGCCTATATCACATCAAAAATCAAAGCATGAGGAACAAAAGTATCATATTATTTGAGAAATTATGTCACGATGAGATGTTGACGTATGCAAGATAACAAATGAAGACAACGTTACAGACCCACTCACAAATGCCATACCTCCCAAGTTATTTGATAAGCATATGAAGGAGATGACTATTAGATATAATCACAAATGTCACAATAGCAAGTGATAGAAAATGTTGGTAATGATCGCGCCAATTTTTATAGTATTTCCTTATAAATATATTTGTACATATATTTTATTATGAATAAAATAAGCAGTTTTATCAATATATTCTCTTTTATATATGGTAAAGACGAAATAGACCTTAGACTAATTATTATGGTATAATTGTAAAAGCGTCGTAACTGACATTGAGTTGTATTATAACAATATCATTCTTAAACTGTTTCTAGTCAAGCTTTACATTCTTGGTGAGGAAGTAAACTCGTAGAGACCGATATGTGTCATATATTGGAATCTAGATTCCAATGGTTTATCTCGATGAACAATGAGTCTCGAGAGACTAGTATAGATATGTACGTCTTCATGGTGGATAAATATTGAATGACTCACCGAAGATATCTAATAGATAGTACACCAATGTCAATAGGATATCTTCGGGTAGAGTAACATATGTGATCCTTAAACTTGAGCTACCAAAGTAGATATAAGAGTTATCCTCTACAGTTTGTTAAAATATTTTTCAAAATAGTTTCGTGGTCGAAATCGATGAATTACGCGAAAATGATAAAATTGGGTAAATCGGGTAAAACGTGACTATGCAGCGAATTTTTCACTGCACAGCCTTGTATAGGGTTTGATTGGTCACTATTTATGTGACCAAATAAGCCCAACTCGAGCCCCGACTGACCGATTTGACCTGTCACTCGTTATATGTATATTTGCGAAATTTTATTTTCATAAACTTTTGGCATAATTCCTAAAATTATTTTGCTATCGTAATTTGGTTTCAATAAGTGTTTTAGGTGAGATACGAATAAATTAGGGATATATTGTTGGATTTCTATTAAGTCCCAATGATCAATTCAAGCAATGAAACATATATGTGAATACTCGTAAAATCATGGCGGAAACATACTTACAACGATCGGCTTTTGCGACGCGAGGAACATCAAAAATCTTCCTTGAAGCTCACGGTTTTGACAGTTCTGTGCTCCTCCATTTTCGGCCATGGTGATCCTCCAAGCTCCAAGCTTTGTGTTGTGATTCCATGCTCACAAGTCGGTTTCCCTATCACCTTCGCAAGACCCTTAAAGCGTGCTAGCACTCTGGAAAATTTGCCGCAAAACTTCCTATGCTTCTCCTACATCTCACGGCATTTTGCAGTGAAAATGAAGAAGAAATAGCCCAAGGTCGAGAGAGAGGGAAGAGGAAAGAGAGAAGAAAATGTGTTGAGTTAATTTTGGTTGCTGGAGATTTGTGTATCTAATACACAAAATTGAAATTCAAAATTCGATTTACCAAAAGTCAAAGGCAAAAAACAATTAATGCCTTCCAACTACCACCATCAATCAATACTGACATGTTGTCAATCACTCAAAGTGACTAGATATCACATCAATCAAAGTGACTAATGATTTGACGCTTGATGTGACTTGTGCGCCGCACTTAATTCGCAATGCGAGTGCGCCCGTAAACACTCCCGGGCTCGGGTTCGCTAATTCCAAATTAACGAATTTTCCGTTGCGACGTAATTAATAATTATGCTTAGCAAAATCACTATTCACATCGCTAACGAATTAATTCTAAATTAACTCGTTCGCCCGAATTAAAATCTAATTTTAATTCCGCGTCGAAATCCAATTTCGTATAATATATCGAATATATTATTTTATATCGATTAATTCCATATTAATCATTTTCTCTGTTTAATAAAATTTTATCCCAGATAAAATATCTTCGAAATTAATCACATATTAATTTTCTCTCTCAATTAATTAATCCCAGATTAATAAAGTGCAAGTCATACGTCATCGGTGAATCTTCGGGAAGCGACCCATGAGATCCCCGGATATATTGGTAGTAAATCCGGTCGTCGGACTATCCGAACACGTATGTACCTAGTACTACGTTTTTACTGATTTACAAGATATGGTTGGCTTCTAGCAAAGCATCATGCCTACCCAATTCTCCAGAAATATTCTTACTGGAATATGTGATCTATATCAGGCGTAGTATACGTAGTATTGCTTATTTCGATCCAGTATCAGATGTCACGTGCAAGGCTTGGGGCTGGAAATGTGTCTGCCCCGTACGAAGCACATATCGGATCTCTGGTAACTAGTCTCTATAATCGGATAAACATGACACAGTCATAATATTCCGATAGCTGCAGCATATAAGAGAACCAGTTCCGTATCCTACGTGATCATCATCTCCACTATGACTGGAGTGATACTTCCATCTTGACATCACACCCAATACACTATGATTCTCATTATACCCAGAAGAGGCGTACACTAAACCTGTTAAAGCCCTGGACGACCAAAACCAAAGTATATTGATTGTCTCAAGTATTAGCGGTGCAAGTCTCAGGTTAAGACCAAATACACCTACCTTGATTCGGATTTCCATAGACACATAGTCATACTACCAATGGAATTCTGAGGGGTCTATCTAGAGCGAAGCTGTTTCCGTACCATCGGTAAACACAACCTCCTATTACACTTGCATGAGTATCCTATACCCAAATATATGAGAACTATGCCGTTATGCTCCCGCAACGCGCATAAGTGCAATACTAGTCTATTCCACATTATCGATGTCCAATCTTGATAATACTACGACTAAGGATATTTAATGATTAAACCTTATAGATTGATACTGTCTCATATCTTATCAATCGGAACTAATCATAAGGACCTTCTATCATTTATATATCTTGGTAATCTAATTACAAATGATAGAAGAGCAATTTCCTTTGTCACATAGTTAATTTGTACAACAACACCATGATCTGTACAAATAGTGATGCTATGGGCCATAACTGTCCAAAAATCTCCCACTTGGCCTATAGCCAATCACTCAAATGTCCTACACCCGAACTATGTACGGTTCGCTCGAATTTCTGCTGATGAATGCTTTCATCAGCGGATTTGCATGATTATCGTCTGATGCGATTTATTCGATCATCACATCGCCACGATGTATGATCCGAATGAATCAGATGAATATTTGAAGTATATATCTGGATCGTTGATGAGACCATTATTTCTTTAGCCTGCGCTGTAGCCTAGCTCAGCTGCTAACAGAACTATATCTAATATAATTAGATTTATTACCGACCAAATAGCTTCTATCGCTGCCTCAGCTACATCAATAATCTACTTTTTTTGTTTATTCGGTAACAGTATCTTGCTTGGAAGATTTCCAGCCACTGTTCCGTTATTCAAACTGTATAGTACCGTTGTTACGACTTATAGTCATTTATATCGGTTAGGAAACTCGCTGTAGTGAACCCAGTCACTTCAAGTTCTACTTCTACATAGTTTAAGACAACATCCTTAGTTCATCTAATATACTAAAGGATGTTCTTAACATTAATCCAGTGACTATCACTTGGATTGCCCTGATTGTGACTCCATATGCTCAAAGCGTATGAGACACCAGGTCGAGTACATTTATTTCAATGTATGATTTCTCGGAGAGTATTAACAATTTTAAATCTATCCCAGTAGATCTTTATTCCTAGAATAAAAGTTGTTTCTCCCAAGAATTCTACGAAGATTTTTTCATGAAAGCCAAGTTTTCACCGATTGTATTATGGGAATATCATTTCCAAGAAATGATACGTTATCATTATTTGGGACATTCACTGTCAGTGTCCTCCCACTAACCTCCTTATATACACAAGAATCATTTTCGTTTTGAATTAAATCATATACCATTATGATTACATCAAAACAATAATTCCAAGAACACAATGCTTGCTTCAATCCATCCATGGATCGAATTAACTTGCAAACCTTGTTTGCTCATTTTGGTATGACAAAACCGTCAGGATGTTGTAAACATCCTCCAAAAGGTTTCCGTTAAGGAAAGCCATTTTGACGTTTAGCTGCCATATGTCATAAATAAAACATGCATCATCAGCAATCATTATCCAAATGGATTTAACCATGGCAATGGGTAAAAGGTTTCGTCCTAATCGACACAATGTTGATAACGATACCTTTTCGCTACAAGCCCAGCTTAGTACGTTGGTATGTTGCCTTCCATGTATGTCTTCCTTGAAGACTGATATAGTACAAATGGGCACAATGCCTTCCGGTACAACAACTAGTATCCAAACTTGGTTTGTATACATGGAATCCATTTCGGATTTCATGGCACTTTGCCATAATAGGGAGTCGATACCTTGTATCACTTCCTCATACGTAGTCAGTTCGTATTCCTCAATAAGATTGACATCTTTACGAGGTGAGATCAGAAACCCGTACCTCCCAGGTTGTTTTCTGACTCTCTCCGACTTACGTAGTTCTCGTGTATTCGAAGATTATTGGTATAGTTTCATCCTTGATGAACTATCTGTGTTCTATTAAGGAATCAGTGCCTGGAATAGTATTACTCTGATTTTCATCGAGTTTTACTGTCCTCCCACTTACCACTGAATATAGGTATTCCTCTTAGGAAAACCGCATGGTGAGCAACAATTACATTATTCTCTTGTGAGTTGTATAAGTACTATACTCTGGTTTCCCTAGGATAACCTACAATTTAGGCACTTATCCAATTTGGGTTCTAGTTTGGTATCATCCAAACATATGCCTAGCATACCCAAATCTTCAGGAATGAGAAAACCCAGTTTCTTTCCTGTTCATATCTAATATCATGTCTGTCAAATAGATTTTTATGGAACCTTATTCAAAATAAGTCTTGCACTATTAATGCTTATCATTTGAAGGAAATGGTAGCTCAGAGCGACTCATGATTAACCTTGTCATGTCTAACAAAATTCGGTTTCTCCGTTTGGACACACCATCAATTGACGTGTTCTAGTAGGAGTCCTCATTGAAAGAATACTATACTCTTTCAAGTATTTGAGAAACTTATTGCTTAAGTATTTTTCTATCATGGTCTAACCGTGATGGTTTTAATACTTTAGCCGGTCTGTCTGTCTATTTCGTGTCGAAACTCTTTGAAATTTCAAAAGTTTCCGATTCGTGTTTCAAAAAAACACATAACCATAACGCGATGCCACATCCGTAAAGGTCACGAAACATTCATATCAACATCTAGCCTAGCTAGACATGGGCCCACTTATGTCACTATGAACGAGGGCTAGCAGATCGGTGCACTTTGCACTTTTACCAAGTAAAGGCGTTTCAGGCACTTTGCGTAATAAACTAAATTCGTAGACATCATTTGAATATAATCAAATCCGTCCTAGTATCCACTCTTCTAAAGTGTGGATATACGAGTCTTGTTGATTGTGTCCCAGACAACAATGCCACTTATAAGTCTCAACTGATTAATTCAGTTTGAGCTATTAGTTTGTCATGTTATACGTTTGAGATTATTTATATTCAAAATATAAATATTGTTATTCATATATAATGTGTTTATCTAATATCATTTTTATATAATAAAACACTTTAGTTTTCTAGAATATAAAGGTATACCCGCAATGGGTTAAACCCTGATATAGAGATAATGTTTCTAGTCAAACTAGTTACATTATAACAGTTTCCTAATTTAAGTACACACCCGAAGGGTAGTTCCTAAACTTAAGTATCTATGGTTAAAACAGCGACTGTCATCCCGTTTTCGATTCGCAGATAGATCTTATCAGAAGTCAGTATCCTGCTCATAGCAGATTCTGCACACCAGTACATATATATATACCACATCCAGTATCTAAAATCCAATTTTAATACTAGTAGTGAACATGATTATGACAAACATATTTGAAGTCGGAGCCTTGTTCATCTTCAATTCCTTCATGTCTGCCTTGTCCATACGGCAGTCACGCTTCCAGTGACCCCGTTTGCCACAGTTTAGGCAGACATCTTGGGATATGTCCTTTGTCTTCCCAGAAGATTATAATGACTTTGCCTTTGCCCTTTTCCACACCCTAGAAGCCTTTGGCCAAGCCTTGGCCTTCTAGAATATCGAAGTAAGATGCGCCTTGCGGTTCTTGCCTATTGCAAACTCTGGCTTTGACTCCTTGAGTATAGCCATTAACTCTCCAAAAGTTATCTATTGCAATTAGTTCTTCTAAGATCCAAGGATAGATCTATGAAGATCCTTCAATTTCAATATCATACTATAAGGATCTAATCCTTAGTTCTGATTAAGAAATTAAGGAGTCTATTTGGCAAGCATAATGGATTAAGCACTAAAGTTATCATCACATGAATCTTCCAAAGATCATGCTCTACTATTTGCTTAACTCTCAGGCTTAGGCTCGAGATGTCACTATATCAAATAAAGTAACTTCTCGGTCACTCAGGACTATCCTGAGATGTTATTCCCAATTTGAAAATTAAAGTCGTTTAAATATATTTTCACTGAGGATTATGTTTTAAACACTAATCTTTCAATATCTTGATTCTAATAGTCCAACTATTTAATAAACGATTTTAGGAACTATTTATTATAATGATTACTATAGTCCAACTATATAATCAACTATAATTTAATAGATTAATTCAATTATATTGATTACTATAATCCAATTATAAAATCAACTATTAATTGAAATTAGTTAATTCAAATATATTGATTACTATAATCCAATTATATAATCAACTATAATTGAAATAGTTTGAATACAGTCCAACTGTTTAATTAAAACAACATTAAATATTAGTCCAACTAATATATTAATTTATTTGACGAAATGTTTGAAATGAGCGTGTATGGCAAGTACTAAACAAACGAATATTGCAAATTTAACACTTGCCTCCCACTATTTTTCGACGAGCCTCTAACCCTCTGTTGAGTACTCGGGAAACCTTGTTTCCTAGTGGGCTAGGTTCCCGTTAAATAACACACAATCTTGACTTTGGACAACAAATTGTATGATAATTAACAAGGTAGATCTCTAAGATCAATTGGATCGCATCCAATTCCTAAATCCAGTAGGTGGACGTCCAAGTCCGAAACATATATATGTTATATATGCCAATATATCCAATATATTGCCTAACCTTTTTCCTCTGAATCAACTAAGCCTTAGCTTTGGCACAACAAACTTAGTGATCCCAGTTAAGCGGAACCCATTGACTATGGAAAACTTCGTAATCAATGTCGATGGACAAGAAGTGATCTTGACTTTGGCCAACAAATCACAACTTGGACAAGACCCGATATGGAACAAAGCCTTTATGATTTAAACACATCCGCGACGGAAAAAGGTCTTGACTTTGGCCAACAAACCAGTGCCAGTCTTGGATCTTGAGTAAGAATCACTCAATGGAAGGAAAAACGCTTAATATATTTGAGGGTTTTTTCGCGTAATTGGCAACCAATTAATTATCTTTGTTAAGGTCTCATCATCATACACCCTTAAACATACATTCTAAACACATAATAAGACGTGTAAATAAATAAAATAATAATGATATGCGGATGGATATTTAAACATTGTTCCTAGAACATACTCTCTCCCTTTTCCTCTCTCCCGCTAGCACAAGTATTACTTCTACCCAATTACATAACACTTCTAAAGAAACCTCATTTACATTGAGGGGAATAGGTGAGAAGAGAAATACACAGAGTCAAGAGGTAATAGGCTGGACACGCAGGTCCAATTAATAAATTCTAAATTTATTACAATAATTTCCAAAATTTCCCTCACCCATCTAATATCCATCCGATATGCATTATTCATACATCGCATCCATGTATTCACACAAGCATGTTATCAATCAATCTAATCCAATTAATTAATCTGAAAATTAATGACCATCAAATGTTCAAACAACGATTTGATTTTGTGCGAGTCAAACTCGTTTTGCGAATAAGTACTCAAAGTACGAATTCTTGAATTATATTAAACTACAACATTAAATCCAATTTAATTTGCATTTAATACTAATTCTTTATTTAATTCCAAATTAAATATTACACTTTTAAAGTACCTTTATGACTTAGATTCTAAATCTAATCGTTACGGGTCTCAAAGCTCGATTAACATCCAATGTCAATTTAATTAAAGTCCAATGGGCTTTTAATTAATTTCTAAGGCATGGACTTTTGGTCAATATGGGTCAAACCCAAATACCAAAGCCCATTTAAGGAATCACCCTTATTTGCCAAGAAACCAATTTAGGCTCATTAGGCCCAATTAATATTAAAGGTCCATTAAGTCATAATTGGACTTTATGGATATGGTTTTGGGCCCAATTGGATCCAACCAATTAGCCTAAACCAAACTTGGTACAACCAAGCCCATTAAGCCCAATCACAACTTTAAAGCCCAATTCAAAATTTAAGCCCAATTAATTAACTTACAAAATTCCAAATTAAACAATTAATTAATTTAAAGTGTGCCATAATTAATTAGCCAAATTAACATTTCCAAAATACTAATTCACTCAATTAATTATGCTCATTAACATCAAAACATGTCCAACACATTTTAATCAAAAAATCAATCATTTTCCATGCTATTCTAGTCTCGGCATTTTGGGGTTTTACATGTCCAATTCGGTTTCAATCAAATTAAATCCACAATCAACATTACCCAAATGATTTCAACTCATCCAATGATCAAAATAAAAAAAAAATACCATGACTTTAGGGCATATATATGTCTCTCGGCCAAGCCTCACATTTTGGGAAAAAGATCCAATCCAATTTTCACAAAATTGATCACAAATAACTCTAAGTCATTCATTTACAAGCATGCTCAAACAAGTAATTTCACTCAAACATGCTCAAATTCAATTTACCCAAATTTTACCCTAATAAAGTTTCATGCTCAAAATGGCTCAAGATACCATTGTTGGGTTTCTATTAAGTCCCAAGGATCAAATCAAGCAATGAAACATATAAGTGAATACTCGTAAAAGCATGGCGGAAACATACTTACAATGATCGGTTTTGCGACGCGAGGAACATCAAAAATCTTCCTTGAAGCTCACGGTTTTGACAGTTTTGTGCTCCTCCATTTTCGGCCATGGTGATCCTCCAAGCTCCAAGCTTTGTGTTGTGATTCCATGCTCACAAGTCGGTTCCCTATCACATTTGCAAGACCCTTAAGGCGTGCTAGCACTCCGGAAATTTTGCCGCAAAACTTCCTATTCATCTCCTACATCTCACGACATTTTACAGTGAAAATGAAGAAGAAATGGCCCAAGGCCGAGAGAGAGGGAAGAGGAAAGAGAGAAGAAAATGTGTTGAGTTAATTTTGGTTGTTGGAGATTTGTGTATCTAATACACAAAATTGAAATTCAAAATTCCATTTACCAAAAGTCAAAGGCCAAAAAACAATTAATGCTTCCAACTACCACCATCAATCAATACTGACATGTTGTCAATCACTCAAAGTGACTAGACATCACATCAATCAAAGTGACTAATGATTTGACGCTTGGTGTGAATTTTGGGCCACACTTAATTCGCAATGCGAGTGCGGCCGCAAACACTCCCGGGCTCGGGTTTGCTAATTCCAATTAACGAATTTTCCGTTGCGACGTAATTAAATAATTATGCCTTACAAAATCATTATTCACGTCGCTAACGAATTAATTCTAAATTAACTTGTTCACCCGAATTAAAATCTAATTTTATTCCGCGTCGAAATCCAATTTCGTATAATATATCGAATATATTATTTTATTGATTAATTCCAAATTAATCGTTTTCTCTCTTTCATAAATATTTTATCCCAGATAAAATATCTCCGAAATTAATCCCAGATTAATTTTCTGTCTCAATTAATTAATCCCAGATTAATAAAGTGTGAGTCATACGTCATCGGTGAATCTTCGGGAAGTGACCCATGAGATCCCCGGATATATTGGCAGTAAATCCGGTCGTCGGACTATCGGAACACGTAAGTACCTAGTACTACGTTTTATTGATTTACAAGACATGGTTGGCTTCTAGAAAAGCATCATGCCTACCCAATTCTCCATAAATATTCTTACTTGAATATGTGATCTATATCAGGCGTAGTATACGTAGTATTGTATATTTCGATCCAGTATCGGATGTAACGTGCAAGGCCTGGGGCTGGAAATGTGTCTGCCCCGTACGAAGCACATATCGGATCTCTGGTAACTAGTCTCTATAATCGGATAAACATGACCTAGTCATAATATTCCGATAGCTGTAGCATATAAGAGAACCAGTTTCGTATCCTATGTGATCATTATCTCCACTATGACTGGAGCGATACTTCCATCTCGACATCACACCCAATACACTACGATTCTCAATATACCCGGAAGAGGCGTACACAGAACCTGTTAAAGCCCTGGACGACCAAAACTAAAGTACATTGATTGTCGCAAGTATTAACGGTGCAAGTCTCAGGTTAAGACCAAATATACCTATCTTGATTCGGACGTACATAGACACATAATCATACTACCAATGGAATTCTGAGGGGTCGATCCAGAGCGAAGATGTTTCCGTAACATCGGTAAAAAAAACCTCCTATTACACTTGCATGAGTATCCTATACCCAAATATATGAGAACAATGTCGTTATGCTCCCACAACGTGCACAAGTGCAATACTAGTCTATTCCACATTATCGATGTCCAATCTCGATAATACTACGACTAGGGATATTTAATGATTAAACCTTTATGGATTGATATTGTCTCATATCTTATCAATCCGGAACTAATCATAAGGATTTTCTATCATTTATACATCTTGGTAATCTAATTACAAATGATAGAAGAGCAATTTCCTTTGTCACATAGTTAATTTGTACAACAACACCATGATCTGTACAAATAGTGATGTTATGGGCCATAACTGTCCAACATATATTATATACCGACTAATATATACAAAAAATTAAAAATTTAAAAATTACGATTTCGCCTAAATTTTGCTTCCGCTGTAAAGACATGTTATATATTTTACTACTAAAATTATATTTCACTGTTAAATTTTGGCTAGTGTCGTTGATATTTGTGATAAATTATCAGCTAAATTACCAATAGAAATATTGTTGGAAATTCAATATATACATAAATAAATTACCTATCAGTAAAGTTAAAATAAGAAGACCTCATAAACTTCTATTGGTAAATTCGTTGGAATTATTATTATTATTTTTAATTAAAATTTTATTAACGAATTTAAATAAGTATAAAATGTGAGTTTTTGGGCTGAATATTAAACCGAAAAGGGGAATTATAAGTAAAAAAATTTAGGTTTTTCTATTTTTGGGAATTTAATAGAAAAGAAAAAATAAAACATAAAGATCTACAAATTATAGTAATTTCGGTTATAATAATAAAATAAACGGAGCTTTTCATTAAGTACTAGCATGATAACTTTACAATTAAATAAATGGAACTATTCTTATAAGTCAATGTAGGTGGCAAAATTTAGCCCTGCACATATTTCCACGTGTCAACATGCAGTTAAATCTTCCTTAACATCCCTCCTCAGCGGAACTGCTACAAGCATATATGAGTCTAATGGGAGGATACCACCTATCATGGTACTACAGTATTACTAGATAAGAGAAGTGAGGATGAGGACTTTCAGAAAGACAATGACTTGATTGAAGAGGCAAACCTCGAACCTGGAGTGACATCACTCTAAAGTGACGTCAATCTGAGGTCATCCCACTCTGAAGTGGAAGACTTACGAGATCAGTCCAACCCAATCTAGACATAATCAAGAGATGATTCAATCCGGAACCCATTAGAGTACTTGAGAAGTATTCCGACCTCGATATCGGTACTCCAAAATACATGAAATCATATACCACTATTTGATATTAGTGAACTTTAATGGTAATCCACTTATCTTAGCATGCAAGCATGGTTTGATATGCATAATAACATTTTTAATCACACCTAATGTTGCATTATAACACTCTTATGCCAAATGTACATCATGCCATCAGGAGTCAGTCCAATAGTTGACAAATGTCAACTGACGGTTGACACCTCTACATACACAACCCTATATAAGCCAATAAAATTAAAAGAAATAAGGTTACAAAGTCTACTAAGTCCACATAATTTCACTTCAAGCACAATGCACACATTTAATTCAAAACTGCATTATTTAGAAACAGAACTTACACACGCAGATACTAGGGAATATTCTAACCCTAGAAATACACACATACAAGTCCAACAACATAAATGTGGGTTATATTGGACTTCAAAAGCAAATACGAACACTTCATTTGGACTTTGAACCATCAAGCCTAGCGTCTTAAAAGTATGGTATTCTCTCTCACTTTTCTCGCCTTCATCATATTGGCGCCATCTATGGAGACAACATCAAATTATCATGTTTTTCCCAGCGAAAATTGCACAAAATTGGATATAATATAACATGCATGCACCTTGAACAATGAAAAAATGGACATAGAGCATTAAATGCTCTAATATAAATTGATTTTTATGTTATTTTTGTATGAAATACTTGAAAGCATAAATCCTAATATGCTCAATGAGTTAGTGTAATGTAGGGATGGTGAGCACGAATGGTTTAAAGCTGAAAAAGCATGTGACTAATTCCACCCGAGTTCGGCCTCATACACCTACAACATAAGTATGTTGGGTATGCTTAGTGAGAAAAAATAGGGTGAGCTCATAGTAGCCTAATGCTGATAACCTAGTACACAACCTGAACTTGTACACACGACTATATTTCACAAAAATAAAAGACAACAGTTAAAAACGTCAACCTATGTATTATACATTAGAAAATTCATAACATGCATAATTGGTTGACATGAAATGTGTGTTACATGTATCTCTATTTAATGAATTTCTATGAGTTTTTTATATATATGTTTATTGCAAGAGTCTGGGACAACCATGGGTTTTACCTGCTCTGTTTAAGCCCGGAAGGGGTAGTTTGATGGTGGAATTTTCAATAATTTCAAAAAAAAAATGTATCTAGGAAAATAAATTAAGATTTTTGAGTACTTGCATATTCGAAGAATTTACTTGGAAAATAAAACTGTCAAGTAAAATAATTTCCCAGTGTTTCATGAATACAACATGTGAGTCATGACGAGCATACTCATCATCACTAGATAACCTTTGAAAAACTAATTTTTTGAGATATTGAAGGAAAAAAAGTGAGAAAATACCAGAAATCGGTGTCGCGATAGCGCAAGAAGGACAAGGTTTAGGATTGATCGATGTTCAGAATCAAGACATAGATTTTAAGATTATTATTATGCTAGTAGCACAAGAAACCGTGGAGTAGAAACTGTAAAAGACTATCCTAGCCCTAGAGCAAGCTGCCAAGGAGAACTAGAAATTGGCCGATAAGTTTATGACTATGGAAGGAAAACAGTCGGAATCAGTAACAGATGTTGGGAATATCCCAACTCGAATTACAGTTTTGAGATTTCCCCAGATACAGCCAACCATGACCGTTCCGATCATATCTTATCTCGGAGTTAATGCTATGCTTGGGACACACTAAGAAATGAGCAAAGGAGTGTGATCGGAACCTCTACTCAGACATTGCTATCTAGAGTATCACAGGATAATATGGTAGAAGTAGCTTGGAGGATCAATACATCTACATTTACTCAGCATATTTTGAGTGTGGAAAATCCCAAGAATGTCCAGATCCCAACATTCAGGATGTTCAAAGTGAATTCAGTGAGAATACTTGGTATTGTAAAGCTTTCCCAACCAATTTGAAGAAAAAGCCTTGGACTGGTTTAGATCTCTACCTCCCAAATCCATTGGGGATTTACATACACTTTGTGAGAATTTTTTTGGCACACTATGCCAATTTTAGATGGCCTCCCAAGACCATTGATAGTATTTTCGGCATAAAGCATAAGCAGAAGAAAACTATCAAGGGTTTCTTGCATAAGTTCAATCAGGCCCAATTGTAGATCAAATATTGTGACACAAAGCTTGTTGTAAGGATTTACAGCAAGGCTCTCTAGAAGAACGTGCGATTTGCAGAATACATAGCAAAGAATGACTTTTAAAATATGGAGGAAGTCAACTTGAAGACCCATAAGTGGATTAGAATTGTAGAAGATGAGGACTTTAAGCAGCTAAAAGATAGACGTGTTGCTAAAATCACTGTTAGGAGAAGTGCACTTCCTAAACCAGCCTAATCGCTGCCCCAAAACCTTCATCCAATAAGAGACAAACCCAGAGCCACCAAAAAAACCAATCACCTAAACCCAAATCCAACAAAAAACCTAAAACACATACCAACCTCGACCACTCCAATGACATTCCCCTAAACACTAACACCGCAAAAATCTGGACATAAAACAAAGACTATGGTTTGTTTAGAGAGCCCAATCCCATTAGAACCATAAATGAGTCCCAATGCCAGAAATTATACTGTGCCTTCCACAATGACATTGGACACAAGACCAATAACTACTTCACCTTGAAGAATCAAATCCAATTGCTTATAATGGTGGCAACGGGCCAGGCCGGGCCCGACAAAAAAAAATTGGCTCGGGCCAAATTCGGCCCGAATTTTTTCCAAATATATATATATATATATATATATATATATATATATATATATTATTCAAATACAAATAATTTATATTATATAAATAACATCATCAAAATTAAAAACATACAAAAAAATACATTCACATTATATGCAAACACAATTCACAATTTAAATGCTACAAACAAATAAAATGCTACAAACATATTAATATATATATATATATATATATATTTATTTATTTTTTTGCCTGGTTTTTTTGCCCCGGGCCGGGCTGGGCCGGACCAGGCCCGAGCTTTTCTGCCACCCTTAATGGCTTCTCCAGAATGAGGAGCTGTAACAATACAGATAAGTTGCTACACCAATAAAAAATTAAGAAAAGATCCAAAAGGCGGGGCCAGCCAGTGCAGATGATGGTCATCCCATGGTGGAGATAGTTATGGTGACCCACCGGGATGAGTCAGATATGAAGGGAGTGGCTGCCCGGTTCGTTGAAATGAAAAATGATTCAGGACATGCCTTTACAATACATTAGAGATCTATTAAGAGTATTTCTTGAGAGTCTTGGAGGGCACAATTCAGAAAAGCCTCTCAGGCGAAGAGGTTCGGGGTAAAAGAACCCTAACAATTTATGATAATGGTCGTATGTGACGACTATAACCTCATTAAATTTACAAGGAAAGAGTTGACCGAGGTGGATTTTCCTCATATATGTCCACTGGTCATTTCCCTTATCCTTGGCAGTATTCAGTACACCGAATTTTAGTGGATGGTGAAAGTAGTGCCGATATCCTGTTTGAATACACGTTTCACAATATGATGTTGAAGCAATATGATTTGCATCCTTGTCTTGCACCTCTCATCGCATTTGAGGGAATAAGGCTGAATGCGAGAGGCATAATTTCATTGCCAATAACCTATGGTGAGAAAATTATATACATAGATTTTTTGATGTTTAATACATAGTCGACATATAATGTGATTGTGGGGAGACAATGGATCCACAACATGGAAGTGGTCCCATCTACATTTCACCAGGTGGTAAAGTCCGTTAACCCAAATGGAATTGGGACGTTTGATATTAAGGGGGATCAATAAATGGCCCGATAATGTTACGCTATCAAAGTCCACCTAAGAAAGAACAAAGATGAGGACAAAAGGAAGAACATTTCTGAGGAAGGTCAAATAGAAATGACATGATCCATTTCCAAAGTGGTTTAAGGATGATAATGAGTATCATACTCCTACTGTTGAAGCATTTGAGTCCCGACCACTGGATCTGGCCTTTCCAGACAAAAGGGTGTAGATTGGATCAGAGCTAGCTGAGCGGGAGAAAGAGAAGTTGATGAAGTTTCTCTTTGGTAATGCAGATGTCTTTGCATGGACACATGAAGATATGCCATTGTAGGACACAGAACTTGACGACGTTGTTCTAGGCTCGCGGCCTAGTTGGGAGTACGAAATAACATGGAGTCGCCACCATTTGGGAACCGGGACAAAGATTTAAGGCCGCACTCACCCCTCGCAAGGGAAGACCTCAAACCGTTGGGTTCGGAATGGTCCCTTACTTATGTCACTTGTGATGATATGGTTTGTGCAATAAACTAACCGAATCTATTCAACATTCATGCTCAAGGGTGATCTACGTTTAGTATGCATTCATCAAAATAACTCCTAATCTATGTTTGCATGCTCGAAAATAAGTCTTTAAACGGCGAACACGCAATATCATACAATGAGCGCATTGAGCCCTTAAACCAAAATAAACAAATAAATATTTAAATATAATCATAAAATAAACAAAATATCATGCATAAAATAACATAATCATGCTTGAAAATAAACAATAAACTAGACTACATCATGCTTTAAATAATAACTAAATAATCTACGAACTACATCATGCTCAAACACAAGTTTGGATGAGACGAAATATGTGTCTCTTAAGTGGTACGTGATGTTGTATCCCAAGTACAAACCGCACTACCGTCCATTCGGATTTGGCTACGGAATTTACGTCCGGTTTTCCATCCTATATACCACAAAATGGAACACATATTCCGCTCATCCAACAATCACATCATGCCTCAAACGACTCTCATGCAATAATATTTCTAAA
Source organism: Zanthoxylum bungeanum (assembly GCA_019454045.1). Classification (NCBI taxonomy): domain Eukaryota; kingdom Viridiplantae; phylum Streptophyta; class Magnoliopsida; order Sapindales; family Rutaceae; genus Zanthoxylum; species Zanthoxylum bungeanum. Next base: position 28,865 of record SKCR01035503.1, read on the forward strand.
ATAAATAAAATAAACGAAAGATAATAAATAAAAGGGTGCCCTCAGGTCTAACCTCTTTTGTCGTCTCACGAAAAGGCGTTACACGTCCGTTGGAAGGGTGAATAATCTGCAACTTTTCCAGTTCACTAACTCAACGTCTTTCCTCACTGTTTTGATGTTCGGACTGCTGTTTTTACTCCGTTTCGCTGCTGTTTTGCTGCCACTGTTTTGGTTGTTTCAGAGGATTGTTTTGGACGTTTTGGAGGGATATTGGCTGCTGTTTTTAGGCGGTTTTGAGGGGGGGTCTTGTGTAGTTTTTGGTACAGTTTTAGGGTGTTTTCAGGACTGTTTTAAGGGGTCTAGGTCACGGTAATTCTCAGTAGTGTATAGGAGCTATTCTCGGCAGTGCAGGGCTTGTGTGTGAAAGGGATTTGCGGCAGTAAGGCTAGGTGGCAGTGTGTGAAGGCATGGAGGCTGTGAGGCTTGACTAAGTGCTTGAAGGCGTGGAGGCTAGGTGGCAGTGTGTGAAGGCGTGGAGGCTGTGAGGCTAGGTGGTAGTGTGTGGATTGATTATGTGTGAGGGTTTGAGCGAAGGGGCATGTGGCGTGTGTTGGCTATTGACTATGCGTGAGGGTTTGAGTGAAGGGGCAGGTGGCGTGTGTTGGCTATTGGCGTGAGGCAGGCTTTCTTGTTTACGTGAGTTGAATTGGCGAAGGTGCGTGGGGTTTTTTGTTAGAGTGCTTGGGCGTGAATCTCTTGTGAGTATTGTGTGTTTGAGATTTTTTTTGTGAATGTGGGTGGAGGCCTCTTTTTATAGGCAAAGGAGTGAAGGCTTTCCTTATTTGAATAGGAAAGAATCTCCTATTGATGGTGACATCTCTCTAATTGGTATCTCATAAGGAAAAGATCTCCCTAATTTAGGATAATGATTGGCTTTGATTAGGAAAGGGATCTATGAGATTTCTTTTAATTATGAAGGGATTTGACTTGATTTTAGCATATGTTAAATGTGCATCCCCCTAATTAAGAGTGCTATGGGCGTGAATGAGGTCTTATGGGCATGGGCTTTAGTCCTTTGGGTAGGCTTGGGTGTTTAGGTTTTGTAAGTGGTTTGGTAAGTGTTTCATGGGGGTTTTGGGCCGAGGATAAGCTTTGAAACAGAGATCCAACAAGCAACCGAAGCTAAACAACTGGATTAAATCGAACAAAAATTCCATTTTCCAACTTTACCCTTCCAACGTCCGTTTCTCGCGACCTTTACAACTAAAGAGGTAGTGTCTCCATACGAGACTCATCATCGGGCTTATATGCAAAAATGCAGTGCCTACAACCATGTATAAACCCAAATTTAGTTTGTCACGGGCTAGCAGTTAACATGGATGCAAAACATGTTCAACATAAATGGAGGAGGTTTTCTCTGAAGAGGAATCAAATTATTTTCGATGAGGTAGACAGGTTATTAAAATTTGGCTTCATATAGGAAGTAAGATGCCCACAATAGGTATCCAATGTTATGGTGGTGTAGAAGAAGAAAGTGAAATGAAGAGTTTGTATTTATTGTACAGACTTGAACAAAGCCTGTCTGAATGACCCCTATCCCTCGCCATAGAGTGATCAGCTGGTGGATGCCACTATAGGGTATGAAAGACTGTCATTCATGGATGCGTATAATGGATAAAATCATATACCACTTCACCCAGACGACAATATTTATCACCCTCATGGTTTATATTGCTACAAAGTCATGTATTTTGGTTTGAAGAATGTGGGGTCAACTTACCAGAGAATAGTTAACACAATTTTCTAGGAGCTATTTGGTAAAGTTGTCGATGCTTACATTGATGACACAGTGGTGAAGACTTTATAGGCTCTTGATCATATAACGGACTTGGCAATGGTCTTTGAGATATTTTATAAGCATAGACTAAGGCTCAATCCATGAAAATGTGCCTTTGTAGTTTCATCTAGAAACTTCTTGGGCCATGTCGTAAGGCAGAGGGGAATAGAAGCAAATCTAACTCAAGTTAAGGCCTTAGTGGAGACCACCACTCCAAAGACCAAAAAAGATCTCCAAGTACTTATCGGAAGAGTGGAATGGCCTCAGTAGATTCATCTCTAGGATGTCGAATAAATGCCGAGAGTTTTTCATAGTAATCTGATTTGGAGATGGGACATTATGGGGTCCGGAACAAGCAAAAGCCCTAAAATAATTGAAAGATTATTTTAGGAAACCTCATTCTGCACAAGAAAAATGTGTATAAAATAAAATTTTTCATTCATCTATATGCACATGCATGATAATACGGCAAAGCTGACAACATGGAGCGTCCCCATGGCAATAACTGGCATCCAGAGAAAAACTAGGAACATGAGACCTCGTCTCACGATAAATCATCTGGCATGTATATATAAATGTAGTGCATCTTAACATAAAAATCATTTCTAAAATACATGCTCATGTATCTCAAAATCATACAAATTTCTCATATATCATAAACTCATGATTTCAACATAATCAATATTCGATCCATTCTTTCATAGCAAAATATAAACTTTCTAAAACTAAACCATTTGATGCATTACTTGAAAATTCATTTAAGAAAACATGTATAACTATATACTTTGAAAAACATCAATGTTACAAGCTTATCCATGCACCTGGTGAGCTGACTATAGAGAAAAGAAACTATGCAGCAGAACCGTCCCCGCCAACGGTATCACGATCACCAAAAGAGACAAATGAATTTATATTAAGAAACGTAATCCTAACTAAAATAGATGAAAGACTGTGCAAGAAACGTGACTTAGTCTCTCTCGAAATCCTAATGAAATTTCGGTAGAGAACCGTCTATAATACGGACTTCCCTTATACAATTCACACTCATCAAACTTACATTCATAATATATATACATATCCACAAACCATTTCAACAATACTAGCCCAAATCTCGGGCCTATAATAACTTCCCGCATACATTTTTACTCGACCATATTCTTCGATTAAATTCATCATTCACATACGAGCGGCCTGGAAGAGCGACGCGTGGGAGCCACGCATATGGTGAAAATTCATTAGATTTTGACTTGTTGGGATGGATCATGGAGATCCTATATATATGATGATATTGTTCAGATTAGATTTTGACTTGTATTCAGGGATTTAGTCTGGTTTATAGGGGAAACTCTATCAGTTTCACATCTCCGTGTTACCTCTAACCTATCTAAGGAGATGGGTGTGACAGTTACAGATAGAATTTTTACGAGGTGTCTAACAGAAGACCTGTGTCCAAGTATGGTTAGCATACTCGAACAGAGAAACTGAACATGATCGTGAATGTCATGAATGCATGAACATATTGTTATACATGCTGACATGGCAGACATGATAACTCAGGATGTTACTTAACATCCGAAACTATATTGACATGCTACTTAACTTGGCTAAACTGCCAATATTACATGGCATGCTTATGACGTGATATGTTGTACTCGTGTCACGACATGCTCATGATAAAAATGGTGAGATATTTCAATATAACTGATGTAGTCACTTGAAATACCCAACATATTAATGAACAAAATGCCCAATTTGGCCTTATTGAACATTTCCAATTTTAAAGTTTACTATCATCATCACTCAACACACTTTCTTATGTATCGCCATACAACACATACACTAGCCAACACCAAATTTTAATTCCCTTACAGATTCGGCTAGGCCTTCCTAAGTAGACTTCTTGAATTTCAGCATCACACTCAATATTCAAGCATCATTCTTATCATATCACACATAAAATCACATCCCCACATATATCCATGGATTTGGCCATATAAGGAAGTTTACGACTTAAAAAATTTCAAATAAAATTAAGCACAACTCAAACCATAATATGCTCCCAAGCATAAACCATGAAAAATCATCAAAACTCAACATATCATATCATTCACCCCAACAAACTCCATAAAATCTGCCAACCACTAATCTTACACACTTTAAAGTTTTCAACTTCAAACAAACACAACTCATGCCATAACCTCACCAAATACATGAACCATCATCAAAATCAAAAAATATTAACCCCCAATAAGGCCCTATATTCAGCAAAAAAAAAACAAGCTTAAAAGTTGCCAACTTAAACCAATATAAACTCGTGTCTAATCATCATTTTAAGCTTGAATCATCATCATTCATCAATAAAAACACAAAAACAACCCCAACAATAAAAAATTCGGCCATGGCTCCATTAATAGGAAAAATTGGGCAATCATCAATAATAAGGCTTAATCTATGCTCAAATAATCATAAAATGCATGGACATACATGTTAATAACTTAATCAAGACTTAAAATGCATAAATGGATTTCTAGGGTTCTTGAATACAATTTGGGGAAATGAAAAATGCAAGCTTAAATTAAAAATTAAGAGAATGGAAGAGTTGTGGAAACTTACTTGCATGAGAAAAAGCTTGAAATCATCAATTTCGTCTTCAAAATGGTGTGTCTGGAGTGAAGAAATTGATAGAGTTCTTAGAGAGAAAAATATGTTTTTGCTTAAGGATTGAGAAGAGTGAATAATAGCTTATAGGTAAATGGTTGATTTTTTTTTTAAGTTAGAAGGAGTATCTTTGATTGTGCCACATGTCTCATTTTGATTTTAAAAACATAGCTTACTATTCACCTAAGAAATAACTTCATTTTTGACTTGGTTTTGATATGATTTTGGGAAAATGATCAACATGAGAGTAGTAGATCTCGCCCTTTTTATTTTTAACAGTATAAAAATTACTAAAATTGGATATCGGGAGCAAACGTTACAGCTAAAATACCAAAATTTACATATGACTCAATTAAGCTAAAAAAAGTGTTGAAGTTGAAAAGTCATTCCGAATCTCCGATCGGTTTTTTTTTTTTTAATTTCTTAACCAATTAACACATGATTATATGAACGATAACATGTCATGTATGATGAATTATTGTACTAGACATGTCATGACTGATCAGGGTGTTACAAACTTTCATCACAACTATGTCTGAGCCTTCGATCTCTCAACATGAGTTGGAAGTTATGAATCTGAGTATGAATAAATCTTGGTTGAATCCTTATGTAGTTTCCTTCTAGAAACTTAAACTTCCTGAAGATCAGAACGAAGCCGCTGGATACAGCAGAAATCCAAGAGATATTGTCTAGTACACAATGAGTTGGATAGAAGATAATACTTCAGACCACTTCTAAAGTGCTTAGCTGAGCAGCAAGCACACGAGGTGTTATTGAAGGTTCATGAAGGGCAAGCATGATATCATTCTGGAGGAAGAACATTGCAGGAGAAAGTACTTCGAGCAAGCTATTATTGGCCTACACTCCATAGTAATTCAGAGAATTTTTACACGAAGTGCAATAAGTGTCACAAACATGCCACGAATATCCATTTCCTCAGAAAAGATTTAGCGACAATGGCTACCCCTTGGCAATTCGTTCAGTGGAGGATGGACATGGTTGGCCCACTTCCAGATTTTATTAGTGGAGCCACATTATAAATTGCTGGCAACAAATTACTTCAATAAATAGGTAGAAATAAAGGCCTACGATAGCCTTACCAGGAAGGATATGGTCAAGTTCTTAAGGAAACATATCATTCCTAGATTTGGGCTAACTCGGACTTTGATCACAAATAACGATAACCAATTTCATAATGCAATGGTCGAAGACTTTTGCAAAAAAATAGGATTTGGCAGAAATTCTAATCCTAGAGTTATCCTCAAGCTAGTGGCCAAGCAAAGATCACAAATCAAACCATTTTCAACAAATTAAAGAAGAAACTTGAAGATAGAAATTGATGTTGGCCCAAAAAGTTGTCCAATCTACTATGGGCTTTCTGGACTACTAAGCGAAGACTAACAAGCAATTCCTCGTACTCACTTATTTACGGAATGGATGCAATCTTACCTACAGAGACTATTGTGCCTACTTTGAGAACTAATTTGGCAAAGATTCCTGAAAATCAAATAAATTAATGAAATAGATATAAAACTGTTAGAAACGATTTGGGATGTCGCAGTCATCCATTTGGAAGCAAACCAGAGACGCTTGAAAAATCAAAACAATAAGAAATTCCAGCATAGAAAGTTTTCCTGAGGTGATTTGGTACTCCGAGAAGCCTTGGACATTCAAAGAGAACCAAAGGCCGAAAAGCTTGTAGAAATGTGGGAGGGCCTCTATCGGATCTCAAAAGTCATAGGAAAATGAGCCCATAAGTTTGAAACATTATAAGGAAAACCCATTCCATCAATATGAAATGTCTCAAAGCTCAAGAAGTTTTACTTTTGAAATACAATGTAACTTGTAAATGTTAAAGTCCTATTACGAATAGGCAGAAATACAATTCAAAAATAAAAGTAATGTACACGTATGTTCGAATGCAAACAATGAATTTGAACAATGCATGTGAAATACTTAATGAAATTGATAGGGAACGATTACCAGAGTTACTTCGGCACCCTCCATCCAAGTATTGACAAAAAGTTGAAAGAAAATTATAGCACGAAGGGAAAAAAATAGATAAGGAAAAAAGAAATCCAACTTGCCTATTCCCAAGAAAAATCAATTGGGTGCTTAAGCCCCCTCAGAAGCATCCTCCAGTGAGCCTATACCTAACTTAATCTCTTGGGTGCTTAAGCCTTAGAATAAGCATCCTCTGATGGGCTTACACCCACTTTAGTTAAGAATTCCCTGAGCAGAATGAAACTTGTGCTCGGTGAGCTTGCAAAAGTTATGAAGTAATAAGCTAAACGACATTCTCATAATTTGAGAAAATGAGGAGCATCCTCCATAAAAAGGTTATTCATTAATTAATAATTGAATACAATGAGGAACCCATAAAACCGATTATGTAGTAACCAAACATTAAAATAAAAGATCGATTACATACTAACCAACTCTCAATTGTAAATGTGCATTAAAAACCTGGATTATGTAGTAATTATTATAAAAATAGGTCGGAGCATCCACAGATGAACTATCCTGGAAAATGCCAAAGTGGATTGATAATTCCTTTGAAAATGATAAAATCTTAATTTTTTTTAAGAGATGAATCTAGCATACTAATACACCGGAGGATTCAACAACTTAACCAAATTATGGAAAATCATTTCTAAGTTGTTGTAAATGTCTTAGTTGAATCATTCTGAAATAAATTCTAAGTTATTACAAATGACTTAATTGATTCATTTTGAAAATTACAATCCGGATTGAAGAACCTCCGGAGTGAAAATTACAAACTCACAAAGGTGCGTTCACTTGGTCGTCCGAACCCTGAGTGGAGAGACCTAGTTGTGGGCAACCCTTCGCCGGTGGGAGACTTTATCCACACTCCTATAAACCGTATGTGAACCATAGTCATATATCCTATAGAAGTTGCCCCTTTATGCTTTTGATAACCACATGCATATTATATCTCATACATCGCACGCATCTTATGCATACACGCATCATATTAACCCCGTGTCTTAAAAGTCATCATAGATATCCGTTGGGTTAGGAAAAAAGAAGACTTTTCAAGAAGAGTTTAGCAAACATGGATATTGGGGAAAATGAAACCAAGGAACAGAAAAATTTACGGCAAGGATAGAAAGACCATTGTGAAAAAAAAAAGAAAAAAAAAGAAAAAAAAAGAAAAGAAAAATTGCTTGTTTTTAGTCCTTAATAGTTAGACATAAGTCCGATGATGAAATTGATTGCTTTAGGGTGAAATCTTAGAAACGATAAACTATTGATGTGCTTTTATCTGATACTTTGAGAGATTGATCTATGTTAGACTCGTAAGCACTTCACTATAGGTTCTTAGCAGTGAAAACCTGAGTAGTTAGCAAAGTGACTAGTTGAAGAAATTGTAGGTCGGTGAATGACCGTTCGCCTAAATGTCTACCCTGATTTGCTTGTGTTATGATGTGTGGTATGGTTGAAAAAAAAAGAAACGTCTATAAAGAAAAGAATTGAACCACCTATAACCGATAAGCGTGAAGCTACCCATGGGCGAGTATTAGGACCACCATGAGGAGAAATGCTACCTTAAAGGGTAGGTGTGTTAAAAAAAAAGAAAAAAAAAAGAAGAAAAAAAAGGAAATTCAAAACGAAAAGGAAAAAGAGAGAGACAAAAGAGAAAGAAAACCATACCACATTGAGCATCAAAAAACAACTGCATGCATAATTGAGACATCTAGGTTGGTTTGACCTATCGATCCCAATTTTTTGACGAAATCATTGAGTTAGCTTACCTGGGGATGAATTTACAGAGGAACCTTTGCACACACACACTTTGAGTCTGGCTTAGATCATTTATTCAAAGACTTGGATTTGAGTTGCATTGAATGTTTTGAAGGTTCTATGGTTTCAATACTGGGCATTCTTTGAGGGCAACAATATGTATAACTATTGGGACTATTTCGTAAGAGGCAGTATAATATGTTGGTTTGGAACGTCACATCACATGATGTACTTTGACCTAATGCAAGAAGCGAAGAACAAAAAGCTAAACCAAGACTGGTGGCAACCAGTCTACCACCCCGCGAATAAGGGATGTGCCGAGAACTTGAGCCATGGGACGAAAGAAAAATGAGCAATCAATAGAAAAGAACCGACAAAAGGAAATTATAAGCAGACCCATGGGCGACCAGAGACATTTGTAGGCAAATGGCACCAAGGAGCACAAAGAAGGCCTAACCCATCGGAATAGGAAACACATTCATGCATGCATGCATACACGTCACATACACGCATTTTTTGTTTTGTTTTTGTTCGCAGGTTTTGAAGAAAAGGAAAAAGCGACAAAGACAAGCAGTTTTGGGAATGAATCCCAGGGTCGAGGCCCACACTATCAGCAGTTTTGGGAATGAATCCCAGGGTCGAGGCCCACACCATCAGCAGTTTTGGGAATGAATCCCAGGGTCGAGGCCCACACTATCAGCAGTTCTTGGAATGAATCCCAGGGTCGAGGCCCACACTATCAGCAGTTTTGGGAATGAATCCTAGGGTCGAGGCCCACATTATCAGAAGTTTCAGGAACGAATCCAAGGGTCGAGGCCCACAGTATCAGCAGTTTCGAGAATGAATCCCAGGGTCGAGGCCCACACTACCAGCAGTTTCAGAAATGAATCTCAGGGTCGAGGCCCATATTATCAGCAGTTTCGGGAGTGAATCCCAGGGTTGAGTCCCACACTACCAGCAGTTTCGGGAATGAATCCCAGGGTCGAGGCCCACATCATCAACAGTTTCAGGAATGAATCCCATGGTCGAAGCCCACAGTCAGCTCAATTCGGGAGTAAAGCCCATGGAACAAACCCCATATTCAGTACAGCTCGGGAACAAAGCCCATAGTCAACACAGCTCGGTAATAAAGCCCAGGGAACAAAGCCCACGTTCATTACAGCTCGGGAACAAAGCCCACTGTTAACACAGTTAGGGAATAAAGCCCAGGGAACAAACCCCATATTCAGTACAGCTCGGGAACAAAGCCCACAGTCAACACAGCTCGGGAATAAAGCCCGATGAACAAAGCCATATTCAGTACAGCTTGGGAACAAAGCCGACAGTAAACATAGTTTGAGTATAAAGCCTAGGGAACAAACCCCATATTCAGTACAGCTCGGGAACAAAGCCCACAGTCAACACAGCTCGGGAATAAATCCCCGGGAACAAAGCCCATATTCAGTACAGCTTGGGAACAAAGCCCACAGTAAACACAGTTTGAGAATAAAGCCCAGGGAACAAAGCCCACATTCAGTACAGCTCGAGAATGAAGCCCACAGTCAATACAGTTCGGGAATAAAGCCCAGGGAACAAAGCCCACTCTCTACACAATTCGGGAACAAAGCCCAGGGAATAAAGCCCACATTCAACACAGTTCGGGAACAAAGCCCACCATCAGTTCAGTTCGGGAATAAAGCCCACTCTCAGCACAGATCGGGAACAAAGCCCACAATCAGTTCGGGAATAAAGCCCACTCTTAACACAGCTCGGGAACAAAGCCCACTCTCCACACAGTTCGGGAATAAAACCCACATTCAACACAGTTCGGGAACAAGACCCGCAATTCAATTCGGGAACAAAACCCTCATCAACAATTTGGGAACAAGACCCACAATCGGGAACAAGACCCGCAATTAAATTTGGGAACAAGACCCACAATCGGGAACAAGACCCGCAACTCAATTTGGGAACAAGACCCTCAATTCAATTTGGGAACAAGACCCACAATCGTGAACAAAACCCGCAGTTCAATTTGGAAACAAGACCCACAACATGGAACAAGACTCGCAATTCAATTTGGGAATAAGACCCACAATTGGGAACAAGACCCGCAATTCAATTTGGGAACAAGACCTACAATCGAGAACAAGACCCGAAATTCAATTTGGGAACAAGACCCATAATCGGGAACAAGACCCGCAACGCAATTTCGGAACAAGACCCATAATCGGGAACAAGACCCACAGCTCAATTTGGGAACAAGACCCACAATCGGGAACAAGACCCGCAGCTCAATTTGGGAACAAGACCGACAATCGGGAACAAGACCCGCAATATAATTTGGGAACAAGACCCACAATGGGGAACAAGACCCGCATCTCAATTTGGGAACAAGACCCACAATCGGGAACAAGACCCGCAACATAATTGGGGAACAAGACCGACAACTCAAATAGGGAACAAGACCCTCATCTCAAATCGGGAACAAGACCCACAACTCAGTTTGGGAACAAGACCCACAACTCAGATATGGAACAAGACCCTCATCTCAATTCGGGAACAAGACCGTCATCTCAATTCGGGAACAAGACCCTCAATTCAATTCGGGAACAAGACCCACTCGGTGGTTCCGGAACAAGACTCAGAGGGTCTCAGCACCTCACCACCAGATCAACTCAGTTCAAAGCAACAGGCAAGTCAAGCAGCAGCTGGCGAGCCAGGTAAGTAAAAATGCATGCATAACTTAGATAGGATTGTCATTGTCACACATTGCACAAGTCCCATCAAAGTGGGGGTGACTGTAGGCACTGTAGTTTTGCATATAAGTCCTGATGATGAGCCTCGTACGGAGGCACTACCCTTTAAGTTGCGGAAATCACGGGAAACAGACGTCGGAAGGGAAAAGTCAGAAATCAGTACCTTGTTGGATTTAATTCGTTTGCTTAGCTTCGGGTTTGCTCATTGGATCTATGTTTTAAAACTTATCCTTAGCCCAAAACCCCCGCGAGCCACACACCAAGCCACACGCTCAAGTCCACCAAAAAGAACCCAAACACACGCCCAAGCCCACCAAAAAGAACCCAAACACACGCCCATCTCATCCAAAATAATAAATCCACACATTAAACACATGCTGAAATCAAATTGTGTCACATTCCCGAATTAAAAGAATCAAATCAAATCTTATAAATCACATTCCTAATTAAATTAAATCACATGCCTAAACTAAATAAAATCAAATCAAATCCCACAAATTACCTTCCTAAAAGAGAATAGATTTTTCCTTATGACACACTAATTAGAGATACCCCCCATGATTAAATATTTCTTTCCCTTCTCGTACAAGGAATGCCCAAAAATTTTCTTATAAAAAAGAGCATAAACAAAACCCTTCTCCTCTCCTAGCTCAATCACGCAACCCTTTCTATCTTGCCTCTCTTCTCTTCTTATCTTTCTCACACGGCCTCACCAAAAAAATAAACACTAGCCCCTTCATCTCTTTCTCCCCTCTCTCTCTCTCAAAACAACCCTCACACAGCCCTTACAAACAAAAACACACACTCCCTAATCAGCCACACACGACCTTCTCTCTCCCAATGAGCCTTAAATCAACGTGAAGACAAAAATAGCCATATGAGGCCATGCAACCCACCACACGTCAACATATAAGCCCCTTCAACAAAAAAACGACTCAAAGCGCACAACCCTTCAACCAAAAACCACTCGGCAATAACACCCAAACAAACCAAAAAAAAAACCCTAACTCCCTCAGCATCATCTACTCTTGCCTTTCTCTCTCAGACCAGCAGAAAACACCTCCCTTGGACTCATATTCAGCACGTCACAAGCAACGCATCTTCCCCCTTGACCCACACACATAAAACCTAGCTCACGTCCTCTCGCCCTTGGCATGCACTCTCTTTTTTACACCTGCAGCCGTGAGCAAAGAAGATCCAAACCAAAAGACCACTTGACATTCTCTCTCTCTCGGTACTGCCAAAATAAACCCTAACAAACTACTGCCCGTTAACTCACAATTTTCTAAACCCAACTCAATAGCCCTTGACCTTCCATACATGCATGATCCACGTAAAAACAACAACCCCTTGACCGATTCATCAGCCCCTAAATACCCTTAAACAACCATTAAATAATAGCCCAAAACAGTAGCCAAATAGAACCAGTCCAGAACTAACACCAAAACACACCCCTAAAACAGTCCCTAAATCGGTCCAAAATAGTCCCCTAATTACCACTAATAGTAACCAAAAGCAACGACCAGAAACAGCAGTAAAAATAGAGAAAACAGCAGCCCAAAACAGCGAGGTGACGAAGTAAAACATTGAACCAGTGAACCGGAGGAGTTGCGGAGCATTAACCTTCTGACGGCCGCGAAACGCACTTTCAAGAGGCGACTTAAAAGGTAAGACCTGAGGGCACCATTTATTTTTTCTAGTTCATCTTTTTAAATATTTATTAGTATTTCTTCGCATGCGTATTGTTGGTTCATGTATGTTATTGTTGTGGGATGAATGATTTTGTGCTATCTCTCGTGGTATATCGGATGGAAACCCATAAGTAAATTCCATAGCCGAATCCGAATGGACTGTAGTGCGGTCTAAACTTGGGATTCAATTCCACGGACTACTTGAGAAATGCACATATTTCGTTTGATATAATCTTGTGTTTATCCATGGTTCATTAGAAATACCACGTTATTTCCATGCATGATTTAGTTATTTCCTTCGCATTATGAGCTTAATTATATCTCTTCAATGTTTATGTTTAGACAATTACTATTTATTTATGTTTCTGCATTTATCAATTTAATATGTTCCTGAAATTGTGTGCTTGTCGTTATGTCGATTTACTTTTATGCATGCAAACTTAGTTATAGGTTATTCTTGCGTATGTATGTTGCGTAGACTTGGTTATATTATTGCATAAATCCGTTCATTACAAGTGACATAAGTAAGGGACCATTCCAAACCCAAAGGTTTGACGTCTTCCCTTGCGAGGGGTGAGTGCGACCTTAAATCATTTTCCAGTTCACACTGATTGGCGACTCCATTTATTTCTCCGGTTTAGTCCCACGCGGGCTACTCCTACTCTCGACCATTCCGCGATCCCGGGACAGCGTCGCCAATTTCTGTCTCCTACAGTCTGGCGACTCCACTGGGGATAGAGAATCGGCCCTGAAATAATGTCTTGTAATGTTTGTGGTTTGTGCTTCTTTTACCCGAGGCTTACAGTGGGTTGAAGGGGTTTAATCAAAGGAATTATTAGAGCTAGGTAATGAAAGGAAAAGTTGTGAAGGCACATAGATAATCATTTACCCGAGGCTTACCGTGATGGACTAATTTGGAGGATCTATTGTTTATTCCTGTCACCAAGGCGATAAGAGCCTAAGAGGCTAGGGTATTTAAGAGAGTTCGCTCCACCCTCCCTCTGGGGAATCTTCAATAAGAAATCCATTTGACAGTCATTCATGTATCATCACTCGTTGGCACGTACCTTAGGGTTTAAAAAAGGTGCGCTCACTTGGTCGTCCGAACCATTGAGTGGGGAGACCTAGTTGTGGGCAACCCTTCGCCGGCGGGAGCCTTTATCCATACTCCTATAAACCCGCATGTGAACCATAGTCATATATCCTATAGAAGTTGCCCCTTTATGCTTTTGATAACCACATGCATATTATATCTCATACATCGCACGCATCTCATGCATACACACATCATATTAACCCCGTGTCTTAAAAGCCATCATAAATATCCGTTGGGTTAGGAAAAAAAAAAGACTTTTCAAGAAGAGTTTAGCAAACATGGATATTGGGGAAAAGGAAACCAAGGATTAGAAAAATTTATGGCAAGGATAGAAAGACCATTGTGAAAAAAAAAACAGAGAAAAAAAAAAGAAAAAAAAGAAAAGAAAAATTGCTTATTTTTAGTCCTTAATAGTTAGACATAAGTTCGATGATGAAATTGATTGCTTCAGGGTGAAATCTTAGAAACGATAAACTCTTGATGTGTTTTTATCTGATACTTTGAGAGATTGATCTATGTTAGACTCGTAAGCACTTCACTATAGGTTCTAAGCAGTGAAAACCTGAGTAGTTAGCAAAGTGACTAGTTGAAGAAATTGTAGGTCGGTGAATGACTGTTCGCCTAAATGTCTATCCTGATTTGCTTGTGTTATGATGTGTGGTATGGTTAAAAAAAAGAAACGTCTCTAAAGAAAAGAATTGAACCACCTATAACCGATAAGCGTGAAGCTACCCATGAGCGAGTATCAGGACCGCCATGAGGAGAAATGCTACCTTAAAGGGTAGGTGTGTTGAACAAAAAAAAGAAAAAAAATAGGAAGTTCAAAACGAAAAGGAAAAAAGAGAGAGACAAAAGAGAAAAAAAACCATATCACATTGAGCACCGAAAAGCAACTGCAGGCATAATTGAGACATCTAGGTTGGTTTGACCTATTGATCCCAATTTTTTGACGAAATCATTAAGTTGGCTTACCTGGGGATGAATTTACAAAGGAACCTTTGCACACACACACTTTGAGTCTGGCTTAGATCATTTATTCAAAGACTTGGATTTGAGTTGCATTGAATGTTTTGAAGGTTCTCTGGTTTCAATACTGGGCATTCTTTGAGGGCACCAATATGTATAACTATTGGGACTATTTCGTAAGAGGCAGTATATTATGTTGGTATGGAATGTCACATCACATGATCTACTTTGACCTAATGCAAGAAGTGAAGAACAGGAAGCTAAGCCAAGACTGGGGCGACCAGTCTACCACCCCGCGAATAAGGGATGTGCCGAGAACTTGAGCCATGGGACGAAAGAAAAAATGAGTAATCACCAGAAAAGAACCGACAAAAGGAAATTATAAGCAGACCCAGGGGGCGAACAGAGACATTTCTAGGAAAATGGCACCAAGGAGCACAAAGAAGGCCTAACCCATCAGAATAGGAAAAACATTCATGCATGCATGCATACACGTCACATACAAGCATTTTTTGTTTTGGGAATAAATCCCAAGGTCGAGGCCCACACCATCAGCAGTTTTGGGAATGAATCCCAGGGTCGAGGCCCACACTATCAGCAGTTTTGGGAATCAATCTCAGGGTCGAGGCCCACATTATCAGCAGTTTCGGGAACGAATCTCAGGGTCGAGGCCCACAGTATCAGCTGTTTCGGGAATAAATCCCAAGGTCGAGGCCCAAACTACCAACAGTTTCGGAAATGAATCCCAGGGTCGAGGCCCACATCATCAGCAGTTTCGAGAATGAATCCTAGGGTTGAGGCCTACACGACCAGTAGTTTTGGGAATGAATCCTAGGGTCGAGGCCCACATCATCAGCAGTTTCAGGAATGAATCCCAGGGTCGAAGCCCACAGTCAGCTCAATTCGGGAACAAAGCCCACTCTCTACACAGCTCGGGAATAAAGCCCAGAGAACAAACCCCATATTCAGTACAGCTCGGGAACAAAGCCCACAGTCAACACAGCTCGGGAAAAAAGCCCAGGGAAGAAAGCCCACATTCAGAACAGCTCGGGAACAAAGCCCACAATTAACACAGTTCGGGAATAAAGCCCAAGGAACAAACCCCACATTCAGAACAGCTCGGCATCAAAGCCCACAGTCAACACAGCTCGGGAATAAAGCCCATGGAACAAAGCCCACATTCAGTACAGCTCAGGAACAAAGCTTACAGTCAACATAGTTCGAGAATAAAGCCAAGGGAACAAACCCCATATTCAGTACAGCTCGGGAACAAAGCCCACAGTCAACACAGCTCAGGAATAAAGCCCAGGGAACAAAGCCCACATTCAGAAACAGCTCGGGAACAAAGCCCACAGTTAACACAGTTCTGGAATAAAGCCCAGGGAACAAACCCCACATTCAGTACAGCTCGGGAACAAAGCCGACAGTCAACACAGCTCGGGAATAAAGCCCAGGGAACAAAGCCCACATTTAGTACATCTCGGGAACAAAGCCCACATTCAGTACAGCTCGGGAACGAAGGCAACAGTTAATATAGTTCAGGAATAAGGCCCGCAATTTATTATAGTTAGGAACAAGACCCACAATCGGGAACAAGACCAACAGTTAATATAGTTTGGGAACAAAGCCCGCAATTTAATATAGTTAGGAACAAGACCCACAATCGGGAACAAGACCCGCAATTCAATTTGGGAACAAGACCCACAATCAGGAACAAGACCTGCAACTCAATCTGGGAACAAGACCCACAATCGGGAACAAAACCCGCAATTCAATTTGGCAACAAGACCCGCAGTTCAATTTGGGAACAAGACCCACAATCAGGAACAAGACTCGTAATTTAATTTAGGAAAAAGACCCACAATCGGGAACAAGACCCGCAATTCAATTTGGGAACAAGACCCACAATCGGGAACAAGACCCGCAACGTAATTTGGGAACAAGACCCACAACTCAATTTGGGAACAAGACCCACAATCGGGAACAAGACCCGCAACGTAATTTGGGAACAAGACCCACAATCAGGAACAAGACCCGTAGCTCAATTTGGGAATAAGAGCCACAATCGGGAACAAGACCCGCAACATAATTGGGGAACAAGACTCACAATCATGAACAAGACCCGCATCTCAATTTGGGAACAAGACCCACAATCGGGAACAAGACCCACAACACAATTTGGGAACAAGACCCACAATCGGGAACCCCGCAGCTCAATTTGGGAAAAAGACCCACAATCGGGAACAAGACCCGCACACAATTTGGGAACAAGACCCACAATCGGGAACAAGACCCGCAGCTCAAATTGGGAACAAGACCCACAATCGGGAACGAGACCCGCAACACAATTTGGGAACAAGACCCACAACTCAAATAGGGAACAAGACCCTAATCTCAAATCGGGATCAAGACCCACAACTCAGTTTGGGAACAAGACCCACAACTCAAATAGGGAACAAGACCGCATCTCAATTTGGGAACAAGACCCACTATCGGGAACAAGACCCGCAACACAATTTGGGAACAAGACCCATAATCGGGAACAAGACCCGCAGCTTAGCTTCGGGTTTGCTCGTTGGACATCTGTTTTAAAAATTATCCTTAGCCTAAAACCCCCGCAAGCCACACACCAAGCCACACATCAAGCCACACGCCCAAGCCCACCAAAAAGAACCCAAACACACACCCAAGCTCACCAAAATGAACCCAAACACACGCCCATCTCATCCAAAATAATAAATCAACACATTAAACACATGTTGAAATCAAATTAAGTCACATTCCCGAATTAGAAGAATCAAATCAAATCTCATAAATCACATTCCTAATTAAATTAAATCACATGCCTAAACTAAATAAAATCAAATCAAATCCCACAAATTACCTTCCTAAAAGAGAATAGATTTTTCCTTATGACACACTAATTAAAGATACCCCCTATGATTACATTCTTCTTTCCCTTCTCGTACAAGGAATGCCCAAATATTTTCTTAAAAAAAGAGCATAACCAAAACCCTTCTCCTCTCCTAGCTCACTCACTCAACCTTTTCTCTCTTGCCTCTCTTCTCTTCTCATCTTTCTCCCACGGCCTCACCAAAAAAATAAACCCTAACCCCTCCATCTCTTTCTTCTCTCTCCCTCAAAACAACCCTCACGCAGCCCTCACAAACAAAACACACACTCCTTAATGAGCCACACACGACCTTCTCTCTCCTCATGAGCCTTAAATCAACGTGAAGACAAAAATAGCCATATGAGGCCATGCAACCCACCACACGTCAACACATAAGCCCCTTCAACCAAAAACCACTCAAAGCACACAGCCCTTAAAAAAAAACCACTCGTTAATAACACACAAACAAACCAAAAAAAAACCCTAACTCGCTCGGTATCATCTACTCTTGCCTTTCTCTCTCAGACCGGCAGCAGACACCTCTCTTGGACTCACATTCAGCACGTCACAAGCAACGCATCTTCCCCCCTGACCCACACACAAAAAACCTAGGTCATGTCCTCTCGCCCTTGGCATGCACTCTCTTTCTTGCATCTGTTGCCGTGAGCAAAGAAGACTCAAACCAAAGACCACTTGACATTCTCTCTCTCTCGGCACTACTAAAATAAACCATAACAAACTACTGCCCGTCAACTCACAATTTTCTAAACCCAATTCGAAAACCCTTGACCTTCCATGCATGCATGATCCACGTAAAAACAACAGACCCTTGACCAATTCATCAGCCCCTAAATACCCTTAAACAACCACTAAATAATAGCCCAAAACAGTGGCCAAATAACCCCAGAACTAGTCCAGAACTCACGCCAAAACACACCCCTCAAATAGTCCTTAAATCGATCCAAAACAGTCCCTTAAATACCACTAATAGTAACCAAAAACAACGACTAGAAACAGCCGAAAAAACAGAGAAAACAGCAGCCCAAAACAGCGAGGCGAAGAAGTAAAACATTGAACCAGTGAACCGGTGGAGTTGCGGAGCATTAACCCTTCTGACGGCCGCGAAATGCACTTTCCATAGGCAACTTAAAAGTTAAGACCTGAGGGCACCCTTTTATTTATTCTCGTTCATCTTTTTAATTATTTATTAGTATTCTTCGCATGCGTATTGTTTATTCATGTATGTTATTGTTGTGGGATGAATGATTTTGTGCTATCTCTCGTGGTATATCGGATGGAAATCCAGACGTAAATTCTGTAGCCGAATTTAAATGGAAGGTAGTGCGGTCTGAACTTGGATACAATTCCACGTACTACTTGAGAAACGCACATATTTCGTTTTATCTAATCTTGTGTTTATCCATGGTTCATTAGAAATAACACGTTATTTCCATGCATGATTTAGTTATTTCCTTCGCATTATGAGCTTAATTATATCTCTTCAATGTTTATGTTTAGACAATTATTATTTATTTATGTTTCCGTATTTATCAATTTAATATGTTCATGAAATTGTGTGTTTGCCGTTATGTCGATTTACTTTTATGCATGGAAACTTAGATATAGGTTATTCTTGCGTATATATGTTGCGTAGACTTGATTATATTATTGCATAAATCCGTTCATTAAAAGTGACATAAGTAAGGGACCATTCCGAACCCAACGGTTTGAGGTCTTCCCTTGCAAGGGGTGAGTGCAGCCTTAAATCATTCCACAGTTCACACTAGGTGGCGACTCCATTTATTTCTCTAGTTTAGTCCCTCACGGGCTACTCCGTACTCCCGACCGGTCTGCGAGCTCAGGACAGCGTCGCCGATTTCTGTGTCCTACAGTGAGTATGAATAAATCTTGGTTGAATCCTTATGTAGTTCCATTCTAGAAACTTAAACTTCCTGAAGATCAGAACGAAGCCGCTGGATACAGCAGAAATCCAAGAGATATTGTCTACTACACAAGGAGTTGGATAGAAGATCATACTTCGGACCACTTCTAAAGTGCTTAACTGAACAGCAAGCACACGAGGAGTTATTGAAGGTTCATGAAGGGCAAGAAGGATATCATTCTGGAGGAAGAACAATGCAACAAAAAGTACTTCGAGCAGGCTATTATTGGCCTACACTCCTTAATAATTCAGAGAATTTTTTCAGGAAGTGCAAGAAGTGTCGCAAACATGCCACGAATATCCATTTCCCCAGAAAAGATTTAGCGACAATGGCTACCCCTTGGCAATTCGTTCAGTGGAGGATGGACATGGTTGGCCTACTTCCAGATTTTATTGGTGGAGCCACTTTATAAATTACCGGCAACAGATTACATCAATAAATAGGTAGAAATAGAGGCCTATAATAGCCTTACCGGGAAGGATATGGTCAAGTTCTTAAGGAAACATATCATTCTTAGATTTGGTCTTCCTCGGACTTTGATCACAAATAACGATAAACAATTTCATAATGCAATGGTCGAAGACTTTTGCAAAGAAAATAGGATTTGGCAGAGATTCTAATCCTAGAGTTATCCTCAAGCTAGCGGCCAAGCAAAGATCACAAATCAAACCATTTTCAACAAATTAAAGAAGAAACTTGAAGATAGAAAATGATGTTGGCCCAAAAAGCTGTCCAATCTACTATGGGCTTTTTGGACTACTAAGCGAAGACTAACAAGCAATTCCGCGTACTCACTTATATACGGAATGGATGCAATCTTACCTACGGAGACTATTGTGCCTACTTTGAGAAGTAATTTGGCACATATTCCTGAAAATCAAACAATTAATGAAATATATCTTAAATTGTTAGAAATGATTTGGCATGTCGCAGTCATCCATTTGGAAGCAAACCAGAGACACTTGAAAAATCAAAACAATAAGAAATTCCAGCATAGAAAGTTTTCCTGAAGTGATTTGGTACTCCGAGAAGCCTTGGACATTCAAAGAGAACCAAATGCCGAAAAGCTTGTAGAAATGTGGGAGGGCCTCTATCGGGTCTCAAAAGTCATAGGAAAATGAGCCCATAAGCTTGAAACATTATAAGGGCAACCCATTCCATAAATATGAAATGTCTCAAAGCTCAAGAAGTTTTACTTTTGAAATGCAATGTAACTTGTAAATGTTAAAGTCCTATTACGAATAGCCAGAAATACAATTCAAAAATAAAAGTAATGTACACGTATGTTCGAATGCAAACAATGAATATGAACAATACATGTGAAATACTTAAAGAAATTGATAGGGAATGATTACCAGAGTTACTTCGGCACCCTCCATCCAAGTATTGGCAAAAAGATGAAAGAAAATTATAGCACGAAGGCAAAAAAAATAGATAAGGAAAAAGAAATCCAACTTGCCTATTCCCAAGAAAAATCAATTGGGTGCTTAAGCCCCCTCAGAAGCATCCTCCGGTGAGCCTATACCTAACTTAATCTCTTGGATGCTTAAGCCTTAGAACAAGCATCCTCTGATGGGCTTACACCCACTTTACTTAAGAATTCCCTAAGCCGAATGAAGCTTGTGCTCGGTGAGCTTGCAAAAGTTATGAAGTAATAAGCTAAACGACGTTCTCATAATTTGAGAAAATGAGGAGCATCTTCTACAAAAAGGTTATTCTTTAATCAATAATTGAATAAAATAAGGAACCTATAAAACCGATTATGTAGTAACCAAACATTAAAATAAAAGATCGATTACACACTAACCAACTCTCAGTTGTAAATGAGCATTAACAACCTGGATTACGTAGTAACTATTATAAAATAGGTCGGAGCATCCACATATTGATAATTCCTTTGAAAATGATAAAATCTTATTTTTTTTAAGAGATGAATCCAGCATACTAATACACCGGAGGATTTAACGACTCAACCAAATTATGGAAAATCATTTCTAAGTTGTTGTAAATGTCTTAGTTGAATCATTATGAAATAAATTCTAAGTTATTACAAATAACTTAATTGATTCATTTAAAAATTACAAACCGGATTGAAGAACTCTGAACTCAAGCTCTAAGTTATTGCAAATGACTTAGTTAATTTATCTTACCAATTGCAAATTAGATCAAAGTACTTCGAACTCAAACACTTGAATGTGATGAAAATTTCTCATTTTTATTAAAGGTCACTATTGAGCCAAAGTACAAAGGAAATAAAATCAAAATATACAATTAAAGAGGTACATTCACTCTTCGTCGGATGGGAATCTGTGACCATCTTCACCCACGTCCGAGTCTTGATTCGAAGGGACGTCGAATTGGTCATCTAAAGTCATCGGGAGGAAAAATTATCATTGAAATGGACCATTGACCATCCCAGAGGAAGATAACATGACTCATCAAAATCATAAAGGAAAAGCCCATACTTATGACGGTGACACCGAAATCCACTTCGGTAGGAATGACGAAATAAACCAGTCTAAATCGTATAAAATTATACTGCATCTCCAAAATATATTTGGAGGATCTCTCATATATTTCTTTCATTGCAATAGCTTTGGAAGCCAAAGATGACCGGAAAGAAGTTACCTCTTCTTCCAAACTCCTGACCTGAATTGATAATTGGCCAGAAGCTGCATTATAATTCTCTTTTTGCTTTTCTGATTCAGCTAGTTAGGCTCGCATACAAACTAAATCAGCTTCGGCAGAAGCCATATTAGCTTCAAAATAAGCTAAGAAACTTTGAGCTTCTACCAGCTCCGAGTCTTTGCCAATTCCCGTTTGATCTTCGTTATAGCAGCCTTGCATTCTGAAATGATGTCTTCCTACTCATAGGACATGCCTCTCCACCGATTTCTATCTTTGGTAAGGGCAGTTGTAAGCACTGCATTTTTGCATATAAGTCCCGATGATGAGTCTCACATGGAGACACTACCATTTAAGTCGTGGAAGTCGCGGGAAACAGACGTCGGAATGGAAAAGTCAGAAATCCATTTCTTGTTGGACTTAATTCGTTTGCACAGCTTTGGGTTTGCTCGTTGAACCTATGTTTTAACTGTTAGCCTTGGCCCAAAACCCCCCACAAGCCACACACCAAGCCCACACACCACCAAGCCACACACCAAGCCCACCAAAATGAAGCAAACCCACGCCCAAGACCCTTTAACTCATGCCCAAGCCTTCCAAAATAACAAACAACACATGTTAAAATTAAAAATAAATCACCTTCCCAAATTAAAAGAATCAAATCAAATCTCATCAATCACTTTCCTAATTAAATTAAATCTCTTGCCTAAACTAAATAGAATCAAAATCAAATCCCATAGATCATCTTCCTAAACTAAAAAAAATCATCTCCCTAATTAAATAGATTTTTCCTTATGACACACTAATTAGAAGATACTCCCCATAATTACATAATTACTTTTCCCTACCCGTATAAGGACAACCTCCACCCTTGCCTATAAAAAGAAGCACAAACCCAACTTTTTTTTCCCTTAACACCCATACGGCACCAAGAACCCTTCTCCTCTCTTCCACCTTCACGCCTAAATCCCCTCTCACATCCCACAAAGCAGATAACCCTCACATTCTTCACGGCCATACAGCAAACCCTCACAAACCCTTCACGTAAGAAAACCCTCCATTCACGGCACTGCCCTTCATTCAGCAGCCCTCCAGTCACGCAAAAAAGCCCTTCATCACGCACCAAATAACCCTCACAGCAACCCCTTCATCACGCCACAACACCCCCTTCAACACGCACCAAATAGCCTCAGACATTTACCTCTCATTACTGAAAAATAGTCCAGTAAATTGCACTCCAAATCACCGTAAAACAGTCAAGTAAACTGCCTGCAACACCACCGTAAATCTGCACCCAGAAACTGCCTGAAACACCATCGAAACAGTTCAGAAAAC
Source organism: Zanthoxylum bungeanum (assembly GCA_019454045.1). Taxonomy (NCBI): domain Eukaryota; kingdom Viridiplantae; phylum Streptophyta; class Magnoliopsida; order Sapindales; family Rutaceae; genus Zanthoxylum; species Zanthoxylum bungeanum. The sequence goes on from SKCR01035503.1 coordinate 52,391, forward strand.
CGCAACCCCCATTACCATAAAACACAGTCCCGAACTGCAGCCCCATCACCACACAAACAACCCTCAAATCACTCCCCTAATTACCGCAAAAATAGTGACCAAAAACAGCAGCGAAATAACAGTAAAACAGTGAGCAAACAACAGCCCAAAATAGTGAGGCAACGGAGGAAAACAACGAACCAGTAAATCGGAAAAGTTACGGAGCATTAACCCTTCCGACAACCGCGTAGCGCACTTCCAAGAGATGACTTAAAAGGTTAGATCTGAGGGCACCCTTTTATATTTATCTCCGCTTATTTTCTGTTATTTGTTAATATTCCTTCGCATGAGTATTGTTGGTTAATGTATGCTATGGCCATGGGATGAATGAAAAATGTGTTATCTCTTGCGGTATATCGGATGGAAACCCGGACGTAAATTCCATAGCCGAATCCGAATGGACGGTAGTGCGGTTTGTACTTGGGAAACAACTCCACGTACCACTTGAGAGGCACACATATTTTGTTTCATCCAATCTAATGTTTATGCATGATTTAGTCGTTTAGTATGTTATTTATTTTTCTAAGCATGATTTAATCGTTTAGTATGTTATTTATTTTTATGCATGATTTAGTTTGTTATTTCCAAGCATGATTAGTTATTTCTTTTGCATTAGGAATTTAATTTATGTTTATGTTTAGGTTGTTATTTATTTTTCGCTTTAATAATCCAATATGTTCATGAGATTACGTGCTTGCCGTTATTCTAACTTACTTTTATGCATGCAAACTTATATATAGGTTTTACTTTCATGTATGCGAATTAGACGTAGGATATTCTTGTGTATGTAGGTTGCGTAGACTCGGTTAGATTATTACACAAATCTTTTCATTACAAGTGGCATAAGTAAGGGACCATTCCGAATGCGCATATAGTGGACAGGCCCTTATTCATCATATTTTATGCATGTCTGCATCTTTGGTTATTTATTTCGCATTATGTACTTAAATATCTTTTTTCGATGAAATAAGCTTCCAGTGTTTCTATTAACGTTTATGGGTATGCAAATTCGTGAGTCATTTGAATTATCTTACATATGCTGCATAAGACTTGGTTATATTATTACGTAAATCCGTTCATTACAATTGGCATAAGTAAGGGACCATTCCGAACCCAACGGTTTGAGGTCTTCCCTTGCGAATGGTGAGTGCGGCCTTAAATCATTTTCCCAGTTCACACTAGGTGGCGACTACATTTTATTTCTCCGGTTTAGCTCCCCCGTGGGCTATTCCATACTCCCGACTAGGCCGCGAGCCTAGAACAGCGTCGTCAAGTTCTGTGTCTTACAACAGTGTGTGGATATGAGATTGGGCGACGCTGTCCGGGCTCACGACCCATTGGGAGTACCGAGTAGTCCGCGGGGGACTAAACCGGAGAATAAATGGAGTCGCCACCCAGTGTGAACTGGGAAATGATTTAAGGCCACACTCACCCCTCGCAATGGAAGACCTCAAACCGTTGGGTTCGGAATGGTCCCTTACTTATGCCAATTGTAATGAACGGATTTACGCAATAATATAACCAAGTCTTATGTAGCACATGCAAGATAATTCAAATGACACACGAATTTTCATACCCATAAACGTTAATAGAAACAATGGAAGCTTATTTCATTAAAGAGAGATATTTAAGTACATAATGCGAAATAAATAACCAAAGATGCAGACATGCATAAAATATGAAGAATAAGGGTTTGTCCACTATATGCGTGTTCGTGTAGTGTTCGGAAATGTGTTCGAATGGTATGGGATATGATGCATGGTAAAACAGAAAGCATGCGCGTTCGAGTAGCATTCGGAAACGCGTTTCAGCGGAGTGAGGCAAAATGCATGCGTTCGAGTAGCGTTCGGAAATGTGTTCAAACGTATTTGAGGTAGAATACATGTGTTCGAGTAGCGTTCGGAAATGCATTCGAACATGATTACAAAAATGACATCTATAACGACCTAAGCACATGCATGAGCGTTTCCCTGAGCGGTACGTGGAGTTGTATCCCAAGTACAGACCGCACTACCATCCATTCGGATTCGGCTACGGAATTTACGTCTGGGTTTCCATCTGATATACCGCAAGGGATAACACTCAAGTATTAACACAATGCAATCATGAAAATAGACGTGAAGTATGATAATGCATATAACAATAAATAACCGAAGAGACAAATATGCAAAATAACAGGGAAGATAACTAACACAAAATGAATGCGGAATAATAAAACAACCATAAATGTAAATTAAATGCGAAATAATACAAAGACAAATAACACGAAATAAATTCCGAATAATAAAATATGTAACCAAAGAATTTGGTCGTTTTCAATGTAGGACTTCGCATGCCCGGTTGGACGTATTTCACGTCCAACCAAACATGATGTTTCCAGGACGACAAAATAAAAAGAAACAAAGGGTGCCCTCAGGTCTTACCTTTTAAGTCGCTTCTCGGGAGTGCGTTGGGACATCGCCGGAAGGGTTAACATTTTCGCTATTTTTCTAGTTCGTTGGTTCGCTATTTTCACTTGCTGTTTTCTCTATTTTCACTCGCTGTTTCACTGTTTTGTTCACTATTTTTTGGGTGGTTCGGGGGATGATTTTAGGTAGTTTTCTGGGCTATTTTTGGGCAATTTTCCGAGCTGTTTTGGGGACTATTTTGGGTTATATTTGGACTATTTTTTGGACTCGGTTTAGGGGCTATTTGTATTGTTCACGCGGCTGGTTTGATCTTATTTATTACCTTGATTGTTTACATCTAGATGGCAGCATGTTCACGTCCAGGACTGTTTTGATTTTGTTGTTTGTTATTTGGGTCGTTGAATTATTTGTTGTGGCTTTGTTTGTGCGCTGGAAGGCTGGTTTATACATGGCTTTGGTTTGTTTGTTGGTGGGGTGAGAGAGTTCTGAGGAGACGTGTGTATCTACGTGAGGCGAATTGCGTGGCTATTGAGGGTTGAGTGAGGCGATAGGGAGAATGAGGTTTGCAGTTCATGAGGGTTTGATGGTTCACGTGGGGGCAAGGGTTGTTGGCTTTATTTTTTTGAGATCAGTCGGTGGCAGGCTTTGGTCGGTGGGATGCTTGTTGCACGTTTTGCTTCTTATGTATGAATGTTGCGTGTAGAGTCTGCTTTGTGTTTATAACTGGTATGTTTCACTGGTGAAGGGCTGTGTGTTTTGGCTTTGACGTGATGTCGGGTTACTGTCGGTGCGTCAAGGGTCTTTGTGCTTTGGGTTTGTGAGGCGAGAGGGAGAATGAGGCAGTGCTAGTGTGTTGTCAAATTGAGAGCCGTGAGCTAGGGTTTCTAGGTTATTGCCGAGTGAATGATGAGTGAGTGGTGAGAGTGGAGTGACTTTAGGGTTTTTTTTTGTTAGGTTGTCATGTGTCTTTGTCGAGGCTGGCTTTTTTATTGGTTGAGAGGAGTGTGAGTGCCGTGTGTGAGTGAGTGGCGTGATGGACTGCTTCAGGGTTGAGAGAGAGAGAGGGGCTCGAGAGGTCGAAGATGGAGCTATTAGGGTTTTTACCTTTTGTTTTTAGTTTTTTTTTTTGCGTGCAAATGAATTGGTGGGGGAGTAGGAGGCGTGACGAGTCTAGGGTTTAGGGTTTGGTTTAGGTTATGTTTTATAGTGGTACATTAGGGTTAGGGTTATGTGTATGGGCTTTGGATGGGTGCAGGGGTTGTGGGCCAAGATTAATGTTTAAAACAGGAATCGTCTGAGCAAACTTGTGGCTAACTGGCGAGTTTATTTCTGACGAGCTATTAATTTTATAATTTTCCCTTCCGGCATGCGTTTTTTGTGACTTCCGTGACTTATCGGGTAGTGCCTCCACACGAGGCTCATCATTGAGCTTTATGCAAAAATGCAGTGTCTACAGTTGCCCCCACTTTGATGGGACTTATGCAGTGTGTGACAGTGACAATCCTATCAAAGTCATGCATGTATTTTTACTTACCTGGCTCGCCAGCTGTTGCCGAACTTACCGGTTGTTCTGAGATGCTTTAAACTGAGTTGATTTGGTGGTGAGGTGCTTCAACCCCTGGTTTACTCCCGAACCGTTACTTTGTGAGAGGTGGTCTATTCCCGAACCGTTACTTTGTGAGAGGTGGTCCATTCTCGAACCGTTACTTTATGAGAGGTGGTTCATTCCCGAACCGTTACTATGAGAGGTGGTCCATTCCCGAACCGTTACTGATATGAGAGGTGGTCCATTCCCGAACCGTTACTTTATGAGAGGTGGTCCATTCCCAAACCGTTAGTGTATGAGTGGTGGATGGTTCATTCCCGAATCGGTACTGATGTGAGGTGATGGCGAGGCGCTTTGACCCCTAGGTATTATTCTCGAATTAAGTTGAGGGTCTTGTTCCCGAATTGAGTTGTGGGTCTTGTTCCCGAATTCAGTTGTGGGTCTTGTTCCCGATTTGAGTTGTGGGTCTTGTTCCCGATTTGAGTTGTGGGTCTTGTTCCTGATTTGAGTTATGGGTTTTGTTCCCGAATTGAGTTGAGAGTGGGCTTTGTTCCCGAACTTAGTTGTGGGTATTGTTCCTAATTTGAGTTGTGGGTATTGTTCCCGATTTGAGTTGCGGGTCTTATTCCCGATCTGTGTTGATTGTGGGCTTTATTCCCTAGGCTTTGTTCCCGAACTGTGTAGAGAGTGGGCTTTGTTCCCGAGCTGTACTAAATATGGGCTTTGTTCCCTGGGCTTTGTTCCGAACTTGCGTTGATTGTGGCTTTATTCCCGAACTAAATTGATTGTGGGCTCTGTTCCCGAATTGTTGATTGTAGGCTTTATTCCTGGGTTTTTTCCCGAACTTATGTTGAGAGTGGTCTTTATTCTCGAACTGTGTTGATTTTGGGCTTTATTCCTGAACTGAATTGATTGTGGGCTTTGTTCCCGAACTGTTGATTGTGGGATTTATTCCCTGGGCTTTGTTCCCGAACTTGTGTTGAGAGTGGGCTTTATTCCCGAACTGTGTTGATTGTGGGCTTTATTCCCTGGGCTTTGTTCCCGAATTGTGTTGAGAGTGGGATTTATTCTCGAACTGTGTTGATTGTGGGCTTTATTCCCGAACTGAATTGATTGTGGGCTTTGTTCCCGAACTATTGATTGTGGGCTTTATTCCCTGGGCTTTGTTCCTGAACTTGTGTTGAGAGTGGGCTTTATTCCCGAACTGTGTCGATTGTGGCCTTTATTCCCTGGGCTTTGTTCCCGAACTGTATTGAGAGTGGGCTTTATTCCCGAACTGTTTGTCTTTGCCGCGTTTTCCTTTTCTACAAAACCTGGGAACAAAAACAAAACAAAAAGATTGCGTGCATCTACGTGTATGCATGTATGCATGAATGTATTTCCTAGTCCAATGGGTTAGGCCTTTCTTGCGCCTTTGGTGTCTTACGCCTATAAATGTCTTTTGTCGCCCTCTGGGCCTGCTTTCAATTTCCTTCGGTTAGTTCTCTTCTGGTGATTGCTCAGTTCTCTTTGGTCCCATGGCTCAAGATCTCGTTGTGTCCCTTATTTGCGGGATGGTAGACTGGTCGCCCCCAGACTTGGCTTAGCTTTCTGCTCTCTACTTTTTGCACTAGGTCAATGTGGACTACATGATGTGGCATTCCATATCATCATACTATATTACATTCTACGAAATAGTCCCAATAGTTATACATATTATTGCCCTCAAAGAATGTCCAGTATTGAAACCAGAGAATCTTCAAAACGTTCAATGCAACTCAAATCCAAGTCTTTGAATAAATGATCTAAGCCATACTCAAAGTGTGTTTGTGCAAAGGTTTCTTTGCAGCTTCATCCCCAGGTAAGCCAACTCAATGATTTCGTAAAAAAATTGGGATCGATGGGTCAAACCAACCTAGATGTCTCAATTATGCCCTGTAGTTGCTTTTCTGTGCTCAATGTGGTATGGTTTTCTTTTTCTTGTCTCTCTTTTTTTCTTTTTTTTTTTCTTTTGCTTCTTTTTTTTTTCAACACACCTACCCTTTAAGGTATCATTTCTCCTCATGGTGGTCCTAATACTCGCCCATGGGTAGCTTCACGCTCATCGGTTATAGGTGGTTAATAATTTTTTTTCGGGACTTTTCTTTTGTTTTCAACCATACCACACATCATAACACAAGCAAATCATGATAGACATCTAAGGAAATGGTCATTCACCGACCTAGAATTTTTCAACCAGTCACATTGTCGACTACTCAGGTACTCATTGCTAAAAACCTATAATTAAGTGCTTACGAGTCTAACATAGATCAACTACTCAAAGCATCAGATTAAAACACATCAAAAGTTCATCATTTCTAAGATTTCACCCTAAAGCAAACCATTTCATCATTGAACTTATGCCTAACTATTTAGGACTAAAACAAACAATGTTTCCTAACCCAACAGATATCTATGATGGCTTTTAAGACACAGGGGTTAGCATGATGCGTGTATGCATGAGATGCATGTGGTTATCAAAACAACATATATCCTTCCGACATTATTCCTCTCACACTCGTGGTAAGTCCATTTCTGTCATTGGTATTGCTTATTTTATGCACCAATATGGGGTACACAAAATCGTTCTCTCCTATGCTACAAGGGTGAACCTTGGCTACCTCAGTCCATTTCCATCGGTAAATGACAAAGACCACCCATTTACAATATTGACTAAGCCTATTATGGGATCGTGCCATTGTCTAGAAATGACGAATTGGGCCTTCAGCAATCGCGGTCATGGGGATGAACTTGGGTATATCCAAAAGTATACAAATATGTCGTAACAAGGCGTATCATTTCTGGATGAAAGCTAGTACGGATATCGGACTCATGCTTCTGGTATATTTGGATCATGTTTGGACTTTCTAAGCCCATCAAGGTTTTCATACAAGTTGGCCTATTATCATTTTAAAGTATTCAATCAGATTATTATGAGGTGCAAACTTGTCCCAGTTGAAAAGGCCCAACATGTTTACACTTTTACGATAATGTGGCTAAACAACTTCAAATGATAGGGGGCCCTAACATAAATTGGCCCATCGATATTTTGAAAATTTTTGCCTCAATCGGCATAAGACATAAACTCATCCCAGTTTAAATGGCCCAACAAGTTCATATCTCATGACAAGAGGTCCAAATGGATCCGAATGATGATGGTCCCAAACATAAATATAAGGGATAGCTTCTATAGGATATACGAATATGGTTCATATGTGGGCTTATAGGGGTATGGATAAAGGCTCCCGCCGGCGAAGGGTTTCCCATAACTAGGTCTCCCCACTCAAGGATTCGAGCAGCAAAGTGAGCGCACCTTTTTTATACCCTAAGGTACGTGCCAACGAGTGATGATGCCATATAACGATCCGCCACTTCGAGCGAAAGTGACTTCATGATACATCACACCATTGAGATAAAAATGGTATGCAAAATATATAAGACAAGGGAAACTAAAGCAAAAACCACAGACATTACAAGGCATTATTTCGGGGCCGATTCTCTATCCCCAGTGGAGTCGCCAGACTGTGGACATGAGATTGGGCGACGCTGTCCAGGCTCGCGGCCCGTTGGGAGTACAGAGTAGCCGCGTAGAGGGACTAAACCGGAGAATAAATGGAGTCGCCACCTAGTGTGAACTGGGAAATAATTAAAGGCCGCACTCACCCCTCGCAAGGGAAGACCTCAAACTGTTAGGTTCAGAATGGTTCCTTACTTATGCCAATTATGATGAACGGATTTACGCAATAATATAATCAAGTCATATGCAGCACATGCAAGATAATTCAAATGACACACGAATTTGCATACCCATAAACGTTAATAGAAACAATAGAAGCATATTACATTAAAGAGAGATATTTAAGTACATAATGCGAAAAAAATAACCAAAGATGCAGACATGTATAAAATATGATGAATAAGGGTTTGTCCACTATATGTGTGTTCGTGTAGCGTTCGGAAATGCATTTGAACGGTATGGGATATGATGCATGGTAAAACAGAATGCATGTGCATTCGAGTACCATTTGGAAATGCGTTCCAACGGAGTGAGGCATAATGCATGCATTCGAGTAGCGTTCGGAAATACGTTCGAACGTAATTGAGGCAGAATACATGCGTTTGCGTAGCGTTCGGAAACACGTTCCAACGTGATTACAAAAATGACATCTATAACGACCTAAGCACATACATGACCGTTTCCCCGAGCGGTACGTGGAGTTGTATCTCAAGTACAGACCGCACTACCGTCCATTCAGATTCGGCTATGGAATTTACGTATGGGTTTCCATCCGATATACCGCAAGGGATAACACTCAAGTATTAAAATAATGCAATCATGAAAATAGACGTGAAATATGATAATGCATATAACAATAAATAACCGAAGAGACAAATATGCGAAATAACAGGGAAGATAACTAACGCAAAATGAATGCGGAATAATAAAATAACCATAAATGCAAATTAAATGCGAAATAGTAAAAAGACAAATAACACGAAATAAATGCCAAATAATAACCCACCCAGACTACCTTCAATGGGTTCTTTATCTAATTTGATGTGGATCGGTGAAGGCTTACATGTCTTCACCGTATCCATCTTCTTCTCCGAATGAGTAGTCTTCTTTTGTTTTGGCCCTGAAGTGGCCTTTGAGCTTTCTACTCCTCATTTGTTTGGCTTTGAAGCCAACTTGACACCATAAGCTGCCTTTAACTTTCCAGAGCTTTTTTCCTTATGCTCTGGTGGTGCTCTGTACTATCGCTAGTATATTTTCCTCACGGAATGAGGAGGAATGGGGGGAATTCTCTCCAATATTCCTCCAGGATCAAGTTCATCAGACCTTAAGGAATGGTCTCTTCACTGGAGTATATTTTGACCATCACCCAATTGATGGCCATACTGTTATCAACCCGTGACTTCAAACTAACCCGAAAATACTAATGGTAGTGCAGTTGGTAGGGATATCCAAGTCGCACCTCCGAATCAAAATGCCCATCATTTTCATTTGGCCAATTATCTATTGTACGGCACTCCCGCATATTGGAAATCCTTCTCAAACGGCCAAACGTATTTTTATAGTATGAAAGCCAAAGATTTGAGGGGACCGGCTTCAAGATACTTCCAACTAAAAGCATAAACACAAACAAATTTGAGTTAGAATTAACTCTGGATACCTAATCAAATAAAATCACAGACATTGAGATGCACTTACGCATACCCTTACTGAAAGTATAAGAGATACATTATGATTGGTTCTCCAGTCACTTCCAGACACCGGTAATCTTTAGAAATGGAGCAAATCCCCACTCCATGAATTCCAACTAAGACACGAAGGCCTTGTAGAATGAAGTCATAAGTCTCTTCCCTTCCTAGGCCTGGACAATATGGTAGCCTTTTGTCCCAGATTTCAAATAATAGAGGGGAATGAATTAATATAAGAAAAAGAGGTGGCCATCTGTCAACAATATATTGATGGGCCCAAGTGCCTACAACCCTAGCAAGATGGAAGGGTTCATTTACAGGGGTGACACGTTCATCACTGAAAGGAACTCTACAATAATAGTGCGGAAAGAGAAGGTCAGATATTGAACATGTCGTCTGAAAAATAGGATCTCATCTTCCATAATATCCTGGGGAATGTAGAGGTCCCTAGTTATTATTCGGCCTCAACACCTGAAGGGAGGTTGAGGGTTTCATAAACCACTACAAGGAGTTATGTCTCAATGATAGGGGAACCAATTTTACAGAAGAAAGAAGATTTTGTTTCAGAAGATGATTTTATGTTCTTAAACAATAACGAAATGTCAATAATAAAGAGAAAATGAAGGCACTTCGACCCTTTATATAGGTATTGTTGGGAGAAACTTTCGTTAATCGTGCTTAAATTTTCAGAATTTCTATTAATACACGTCTTTCACATTTATTAAACGTCTAATCATAAATGGCTATAAGCCCGATATTCAAAGCGCTTTGACACATGTCAACATCATAAGAACTATTTAGTTCAAATAAACCATCTGATGGAAATGTAATTTGGAAATAGAATCCAATGGAGTATAAATAAATAAAAGGCAAAAGGTGGAAAGGGAAAAAAACATCCACTCACTGACGGATGCCTGTTGCCTGCATGCATGAATGTTACTGTCACACCTGTCCCCTTAGATATGGTATGGGTGACACGGAGACGTGAAACAAATAGAGTTTCCTCTGTAAAACGGACTAAATCCCTAATACAAGCTAAAATCTAATCTGAACAATATCATCAAATAAACCGTCTGATGGGGAAGTTAATGTTGGTGCTAGAATTTAGCCATGCACCTATTGCCAAGTGTCGATATGCGGTTAAATCTTCCTCAGTGGAACTGGCATAAGCAGAAAGAGGTCTTATGGGAGTATTACACATTTCATGATACTGTAACATTATTAGACAACAGAAATCAGGATGACTTCTGAAGTCTTAATACTTTGGAAGATTATGACTTGACTGGAGAGGTTGACCCCGATCCCAGAGTGACATCACTCCAAAGTGACGTCACTTTGAAGTCATTCCACTCCGAAATGGAAGACTTCCAAGAATAGCCCAATCCCATCTAGAATTATTCCGGAGAGGATTCAATCCAAAACCTATTAAAGTACTTCAGAATTATTCTAACCTCGATATCGGTACTATGAAGCACATGAAATCATATACCACCATCCGATATTAGTGAACTTTAATGGTAATCCACTTATCTTATCATGGAAGCATATTTTGACAAGCATAATACCATGTGTAATCACACCTAATGTTGCATTAGAGTATGTCATATGGCAAATGTACATCATGCAATCAGGAGTCAGTCCAGTAGTTGACAGATATCAACCAATGGTTGACACCTCTACATACACAACCCTATATAAGCCAATGAGCTTATAGAAAATGGGGGTTAAAAAGTCTATTTAATTTCACTTCAAGCATAGTACACACATTTAACTCATAAATAGGGGAAGATTCTAACCCTAGAAATACACACTTGCAGGCCCAACAACAAGAAAGTCGGTCATATTAGACTTCAAGAGCAAATTCTAAAACTTTATTTGGACTTTGAACCGTCAAGCGTAGAGTCTTGAAGGTATGGTATTCTCTATGGTCTGGTCCAATTAGTCAGATATTTTCTGCTCTAGCGGTCCAGGGATTGGCCCAACAATATGGCCCTCTGGCCTCTCAAGGTTTTGTTTTTGGTACGAGCCCAATGCCACCCAAAATGTCTCTTACTAGTTGAGGGAGCACAACACTTATAAGGTTTTTCCTAAGATCCCTTCGAAGTAATGTTGGATACTATAATCCATCCCATTAGGGCCCAATGTCCACGTTGGGATATTTATGGTTTGGATCTGGCTCTGATACCATTTGTAAGGACAACCCAACTAGTCAGATATTGTCCACTTATGAAGCTCAAGGATTGGCCCAACAACCTGACCTCTTTGGCCCTTCACGGTTTGACTTTTGGCATAGACCCAAACCCCCCCCCAAAAGGCCTCTTACTAGTTGATGAAGCACAACACTTATAAGATTTTCCCTTTTATATCTTCCAAGTAATGTGAGATACTACATTCTCTCTCAGTTTTCCCTTCTTCAGCCATATTTTAAGAAATTAAGAAACGAAAAGTTTTTCCAATTCTTTTTTCATAGGGATCGAAAAGGTTGGTCCCAAAGACCTTCTACCCTTACTTGACAAGGTTTTTCCGTTGAAAATAATAATATTTGATAGGATTTTAAGATTTTCCTGTCGAAGCAAAGAAAGATAAGGATCACTGTTAATAGAAAAAGAATAGATAATTTCTTTGAGGTGTGGACTACACTTTCTTTAGAGTAATAATTGTCTCCAATTTGCTGTCAGGTTATGACAATATAACCCTACGATACAACAAAACCAAATAAATCACATTGTCGGAAATGTTTTCCTCGTGCAGCGAAAACTGTATAGGCACACGGATCAGACTTGAAAATTTTTTCTACCCTTATCCTTTAATTGCTGAGTGGAACCAGCAGTACCACTAAAGTTTTGCTACTGTTTTAAGCAAAACTTCAGCCCCGAAACAGCCCCCGAACAGCCCTTGAACAACAGCACAAAACCGAACTATTTTAGCACTCGAAATGCGCCAAGCACACTCCCAAACAGCCCTTGAAATTATGTGGACAGTGGTTGTATTTTGGTTATGATTTTTCATTTGAAAAAATCCCCAACACAACCCCAAAGCACCACTATATGTTCCCCAAAAATTCTGGATTAAAACGAAACCAAACCGGGTTCCGTTTCAACAAGCAAATGGGCAGTAGTGAGCAATTTGTAGCCTCACTGATGTGAATAAGAAAATAAGATGAAGATGAAGAAAAGTTCTGTTGGATAATTATGACCCATAGCATCACTATTTTGTAAGGAACATGGTGTTCTTGTACAAAATTAACTATGTGACAAAGGAAATTCCTCTTTTATATCATTTGTAATTGGATTACCCGGATATATAAATGATAAAAGTCCATATGATTAGTACCGGATTAATAAGATATGAGACAGTATTAATCCATAAAGGTTTAAACATTAAAATATCCCTAGTCGTAGTATTATCAAGACTGGACATCGATAATGCGGAATAGGCTAGTATTACACTTGTGCGCGTTATGGAAGCTTAACGACATAGTTCTCATATATTTGGGTATTGGATACTCATGCAAGTGTGATAGGAGGTTCTATTTTCCGATGGTATGGGAACAGCTTCGCTCTGGATAGACCCCCTCAGAATCCTATTGGTAGTATGACAATGTGTCTATGGGAATTCGAATCAGGGTAGGTGTATTTGGTCTTAACCTGAGACTTGCATCGCTAATACTTGCGACAATCAGTATACTTTGGTTTTGGTCGTCCGGAGCTTTAACAGTTTCTGTGTACGCCTCTTCTGGGTATACTGAGAATCGTAGTGTATTGGGTGTGATGTCAAGATGGAAGTATCACTTCAAACATATGGAGATGATGATCACGCAGGGATACAGAATTGGTACTCTATAGTGCTATAGCCATCAGGAAAGTATGACTAGGTCATGTCTTTCAGATCATAAAGAGACTTGTTGCTTGTGATCCGATATATGCTTCGTACGGGGCAAACACAACTCCAGCCCCAGGCCTAACATGTGACATCCGATATTGGATCGTAATACGCAATAATATGTATACTACGCTTGATAAAGATCTTGTATTCCTTAAAAGAATATTTCTAGAGAATTGAGTAGGCACGGTGCTTTGCTAGAAGCCAACCATGTCTTGTAAATCGGTAAGAATGTGGTACGAGGTACGCACGTATTCGGATAGTCCGATGACCGTACCAACATATCCAGGGATCTCTTGGGTCGCCTCCCAAAGATTCACCGATGATATTTGACTCGAACATAATTAATCTATGATTAATTATGAGAGAGAGAAAATTATTCTAGGATTAATTACAACAAGAATTAATATGGGATTAATTCGACTAGAAGAGATAACGCGATAAATTTGGAATTAATCGGCAAAGTAAATTTAATAGTTAAATTGGATTTCATTATTTAATTTATTTAATTGGGCTAAAATAATATATTGGATATATTAATTGAAATTAGATTTCAATAAGGAATTAAATTGGATTTTAATTCTAGCGAACGAATTAATTTAGAATTAATTCGCAAGCGACTTTCGTAATAATTTTGCTGGGCATTATTGTTTATTTAAATTAGATTTGATTACATCGCAACGGTAAATTCATTTAGTTAGGAATTAAATGAACCCGGCCCCGAGCAAAGTTACGTGTTGATATAGCGGACTTAAATTTAGAATTTAAAAGTGCTGGGACCCACTTCACTTACATCACATGTTAGACATATGAAAGAAGTGGTTAGACTTAAAATTTTGGATTTGTTTTATTAAAAGTAAGCTTGGCTTTGCTTATATAACACTCAAACTAATATCAACACTCAACCTCACTATAAATTATTTGGTCAACTTTGGAAGTGAAGAATTCATTATTCACAGCAACCATTTTTTCTCTTCTTTCTCCTTGAGGCTGTGAGCTTCATCTCTCTCCCATGGATTTTTGTTGCAAAAATCAAGCATTCTAGCACATTAAGGAGTCAAATGAAGGTGATAGGGAGACTCACCCAAGTGTTGGAACACTAATAGAAGGCTTAGAGCTTCCATCTTCAAAGAAAAGTTTTCAAATTCATCCAAACCAATGTAAGTATTCTGCAACTTCCTTTGGTAGAATTCACACAAAAATCACTCTTAGAGATCCTTTGCATGTTCTACGAACACTAACAATTGGTATCAGAGCGAGATCTAAGCTTGATTTGATTCTAGGGTTTGTAAACTTTAATTTGGGATTTTATGCTTGGAGCTTGATTTTGCCTAAATTGATGAGTTGGTTTAGTTTATATGATGTTGAATTGGATTTGTATATCATTGGATTTGTGATAAATTGATTAGATCAAAAATCCATACATGGCTGAATGTACCCTAGATGTACCTCATGGTGATTTTTTGAATTTTAACAATTGGATATGTTAAATGGCATGAAATGAATCTTAGATGTTGAATGTTGATTTAATTAGACTGAAATCAAATTGGATGTTATTTTATTGCCATTGCCGTGAGATATGAAGCATGTTGGAAAGATTGATTTTGATTAATTTATGTTGGACATTAATTAGATGTTAAGCATGATTAATTAGATTAATTAGTGTTTTGGAAATACTAGATTAATTAATTAATTGTGTTAATTACACTTGAATTGGATTAATATGTAATTTGGAATAATATATTAATTTAATTGTTGTAATTGGGCTAATGGGCTTGGTTGGGCCAAATTTTGGTCTTGGATAATATTTGGGCCTAAACCATTTCCATAAAGTCCAAAAATATGACATTGGGCCTTTAATAATTTAATTGGGCCTAATGGGCCTAAATTGATTTTATGGCATAGCGTGATTCCTAACTTGGGCCTTGGCATCTTGGGTTTGATCCATAATGGCCAAAGCCCATGCCTAAAGAATCAATTGAAAGCCCATTGGACTTTAATTGAATAGCATTGGATGTTAATTGGGCCTTTGAGACCCAATTGGATTAGATTTGGAATCCAAGTCCTTAAAGGCACTATTAAAAGTGTAATTATTTAATTTTGGAATTAAATATGAATTAGTATTGGATACAATTTAAATTCGATTTGACATTGTAGTTCGATATAATTCAAGAATACGTACTTTGAGTATTCATTCTTAAACGAGTTGGACTCGCGCAAATCAAATCGTTGTTTGAACATTGGATGTTCATTAATTCAAAGATTAATTAATTGGATTAGATTGATTGAATAACATGCTTTGTGTGGATACTTGGATGTATTTGTATGAATAATGTATATCGGATGGATATTAGAAGGGTGGGGGCAATTTTGGAAATTATTGTAAGTATGGTACTTATTTATTAAATTGGACCTGCGTGTCCAGCCTATTATCTCTATTCTATTTGTATTTCTCTTCTCACCAATTCCCCTAAATGTAAATGAGGATTCTTTTAGTGTTATGTAATTGGGTAGAAGTTTGTGCTAGCAGGAGAAAAGAAAGGGAGAGATTTGTTCAAGGAACAATTTGTTATATATCCATCCGCATATCATTATTAAATTTTATCGTGCCTTATTATGATTTTAGAATGCATGTTTAAGGGCGTATGATGAGACCTAATCAAAGATAATAAATTGGTTTCCAATTTACGCGAAAAAACCCTCAATACAATATTAAGCGTTTTTCCTTCCAATGAGTGGTTCTCTCTCAAGATCCAAGATTGGCATTGGTTTGTTGGCCAAAGTCAAGACCTTTGTCCATCGCGGATGTGTTTGAACCGCGTAAGCTTTTTTCCATATCGCATGTCTTGGGCGGTTGTGACTTGTTGGCCAAAGTCAATGTCACTTCTTGTTTATCGACTTTGATTACGAAGCTTTCCCACTATCAATGGGTCACGCTTAATTAGAATCATTTGTAAGGGATATGCCCTATACCTAACTTATGGATGGGCTATATGTACATGTATTTGTAATATTTTTCATTAATTAATAAAATGGCAATCTTTATTATACGTGTCTTACATAAATTATATGAATCATCAAACACTGTAATAAAGCCCTTGGAGTAATAAGATGAAGGCTTCCACGCCTTATGAGAATCATTACTCTCAAACGTTCCTAGTCATAGTTTTGTGAATAATCTGGGCGTTCACAAAGCGGAGAGACTAGCATGATGATATGATCCGCCCTTAAGTAAGGTAGCTGATCTCATAGGCTACTAGCGGAGATCCGTCCGCTTGGTGTATCACATCGATGCAAGAGTTGCTCGTGTCCATCGAAGTGACCGCCGAAAGTTTTCATATTGAGTGTTTATCCCATGTGTCTGTGAGAACTTTCATGTATCGATTGTATGACTAGTCCTTAGACTTGAAGTCTTTACAATCTTATTTGTGGATCAAATAACTTGGACATTCTCCTTCCCCGGTTCAAAAGATCTGGTCATAAGGGTATGATTGGGTCATTTGTTGAAACACATGAAGTTTGTAAAGATACAACAGAGAATCGCCAGTCTCTCGGATAATATTTTCTTATAAGAGTAGTATTCTAGTTCGCGGGTTGGTATGTGTGATCAGTGCTTGAGACTGTTGTCGCAGCGGAAGAATCATGTGAGATTCTTGGGTTAGCACGATTTATGACACTATCAACATCATACCTTTGACTATATGGGTATACATTTTCCATACCCTAGGTCAAACAGTGGGGATACAGTGAGGCGAGGGACCGTATCATATGTAAATCGCATACACAATGGGTATATATATCTTTCCTTCTCATTTTGGGGCCTTGGTATGTTGCTAGATGTCATCCTTGGTCATTGAAATCGAACAACCATCTGATCGGAGGATAATTTATGTTCGAATAAATTATCACGATTCTTTTCATGTCCAACTTGAGTGGAGCCCAAAAGGTCACACACAACAAAGTCGAAATCAATGGTTAACAGTGCACAATACAAATTTAACTTATGATTGATGTAGGAATTGTTCATAAATGGTTCAATGTGTTTAATTATTAAACAGATCATTTATGAGGTTCCAAAGTGGCTTAGGGATTGGTGAATGACGATAGGGGCACTTTGGGAATTGGAAAAAAAACTACATTTTTTTATTATTTTATTATTTTTTTTATTTTTTTATTTTATTTGTTTTGAATTCCAATTCGGCCCAAACTCTTATTAGGGTTTTATAATCTCATAAAATACTATATTAAGATCCAATGGCTAAGATTTAATTAGCATTTATCCCACATCAGATTCTTAATTAATTTTGTTGTCATTGGAACACCTATAAAACCCAAAGAATTCTTTACAAATTTTTACACCAAAATATTTCATATCTTGGGTTATATAAGTGAGCAACTCTAAAGTTTAAGAGTAAGCCACTGATTTTGAGGATCCTTAAGTCTAATTGACTAGAGGAATCTCAAGTTAAAAGTTTTGAGGTATTTGTCTAGGCTAGCACCAAGGGCAAAATACTCGTGCACTCAAGGCGTAGTCTTGCCGTTGAGTTTGGCTGGCTCTTTGGAACGTGGAAGAGCTTACTGAGTTAGAGAAAAACTTGTAGATTGGAGGACGACTGGAGGAGTCTTAGGTTCAAGTAAGTCTTTTTCTTTCTTTATTTTTAATTAGAGTTCTTATGATAGTTAGCATGTTTAAGTTTATGTTCTTTGCATGTTTTATGAGTTTTTATGCTTAGAATATATAGTAACATGCCTAGGCTTATATAATAATCAAAACAAATGGGTCTTGGGCAAAGGGATAACAGCATCATAATTTTTAATTTTTCGTTGCGCACTCACGGCCGCTTTTCCCAACTGTGGTATCAGCGCGCCGTTTTTGTTTTGATTAGTTCTCTATCATTTGAACTCGAAATTGGGTGTGTAAAAGCTCGTTGGAAAGCTAACACCCAGAACTTACTTTTAGACACAAGTTTTGCATGATTTTGTTAAGATTTGAATTGTGAAATTGCATTTAAAATTCTCGCATCTGTAAAAAATATGAATAGTAAATTTATTTGATTAAAATAAAATGCAATATCATAATTAAATATTAATCAAAGTTATTTAATGGCTAAAATAATTCCAACAAATTAAAACTCATATGCTTGAAGATTCTATGTATGATTAGAATTGGCATGATTATTTTAGGGTGCAAGCATCTAGAGACTTTCTAAGGAAATAGAGAGTGTATTGCTTATCCCTTAGCTAAGTAATTATTCCATGATGAACTTAGAGATTTATTACCTTTAAGGCTAATAAATATAAATCACTTGTTTATAATAAAAGACATTATAAAAGATACAAGTGAGGTGGGACCGAAGCGTTAATAAAACTTTCCAAACTAAAGTTAATTTAACCAAAGGTATTACTAGAGTTAGATAATGATTTGGTGTCTTCCTTCACTCTCTGCCTTTTTATAGCCAAAAGGAAAAGCTGTGAAGACATCTAGATAATCATTTACTCAAGGCTTACCTTAAAGTATATTTAAAGTGTTGGACTAATTTGGAGGATCTATTATTTATTCTTGTCACCAAGGCAATAAGAGCCTAAGAGGTAAGGGTATTTAAGAGAGTTCACTCCACCTTCCCTCTGGGGAATTTTCAATGGAGGAATCCATTTGACAGTTATTCACTTAAACTTGCTAAAATCCTCAATAATAATTTAAGTCTAAAATTTACCTCCCATTGTAAAGTATAGACCCAAATGGCTTAAACCGTATTGGCAGGACTAGGCTTTACCAGACTTACCAATACCAATTTGTCCCTAAATCATACTATTGATAATAGTTTGACTTTTCTGAGTCATAAGACGCAGCGACCCTTTGGCGTGGTCTTATAACTTAGTGGTAAAGATTGGGTGTCCACAAGGACTAGCATAAGCTATGTCATGTTTGATTTCCCAACCCAATGATCAAGGAATTGTGATTTATATCATAAATTGGTTGGAAACCTACCTAATTATCATATTTTATAACGACCGGCCCTAGTCAGTTAGTTATGAAATGATGATAATGGGATCCTTGCCCACAAGAAATCCATCATATTGTGGTTGATGCGATTTGCTTAAAATTTTAAAACAATTGAGTGGGAGCAACTTCATAATATTAAAATCCAATGTTATTATGAAACATTAATGAAAACATATTCCTAATTTTAACATTCTCTCTTTACAGGTGGGTTAAATTATTTCACAAACATTCAAATGGCAAACAGATTATCACTTCGTTCCATCGTTGATGAGTATAAGCTCAAAGGGGACAACTACAATGACTGGTTTAGAAACCTTAAAATTGTCTTACGACAAAAAGAAAGATTTTCTATGTTCTTGAAAGACCATTTCCCCCTGAACCCACATAAGATGCTGACCAAAATACATTTGATGCTTGGAAGAAACACATCGATGATGGTGAGCAAGTAGTTTGCATAATGCTTGGCTTTATGTCGGACAAACTTCATGAGCTCATGAAGATATGGATGCTCAAACCATCATCTTTCACTTGAAGGAGTTGTATGCAACTTCCGTTCATACCGTGAGATTCCGAATGTCATGTTCCTTATTCCAAATAAGGTATAAAGAAGGATCTGTTAGTGGACATATGCTTAAGATGATTGGCCACATTGAAAAATTGGCCAACCTCGGGTTCATCATGGATTATGAGATAGGTCATGATCAAATTCTTCAGTCCTTACCAAAAGACTTCTCTAACTTTATTATGCAGTTTCATCTGTCTAATAAAGAAGCTACTTTAGCAGAATTGCACAATCTGATAAAGCAAGCAGAGAATGACTTGAAACGGAGCTTAAAACCTCCGTCATGCTTACGGGTATGGACCTGAAGCCACGAGGCCCAAAGAAAAATAAGGGTAAGCCAAGGCTCCAGATCACCTAAAGCCCAATGGTAAGGTGGAGAAGAAAAAGGGAAATGGGAAATGTTTCTTTTATGGAAAGAAGGGTCATTGGAAGAAATACTGTAGATCCTTGAAAGCCAAGGAAGCCAGGGAAGCCCAAGAGGCCAATAAGCCCAATGCTTGAGGTATGTTTATATGATTGAACTATATTCTCAAAATTTTGAACCTTCTACTTGGGTGCTTGACATCGGTTGTGGGACTCACTTCTGTAACAATGTGCAGGCCTGAGAAACAGTATGAGACTTCGTCATGGGGAGGTTGACTTACGCATGGGTAATGGAGCAAAACTAGCTGCATTGTGCGTGGGGACTTATTCATTAGTTTTTTCCGAATGGTTTAGTTTTAGACTTAGAAGATTGTATTTATGTGCCTTCTCTAGTAAAGAACATCATTTCAGTTTCTTCTTTATGTAATAAAGGCTTTTCATGCCTAATAAGTTGTAATGAATGTTCTATTTATTTCAATGAAATAAAATATGGAGATGGTATTTTGAATAATGGTATCTATGTCTTACAAACTAACAAAGAATGTTCAACCTCTAATATATACAACGTTAACTCGAATAATCTCAATGAATCACTTCTATGGCACAGTCGCTTAGGTCATATCAATGAAACAAGAATAACTAAGCTACATAAGGATGGGTATTTCAGACACTTCAAATATGAACCTTATGGAACTTGTGAGTCTTGTTTACTTGGTAAAATGACCAAATTACCTTTCAAAGGTAAAGGACAGCATGCAGCGGAGACATTAGAACTCATAAAATCTGATGTATGCGGACCAATGTCAGTCACCGCTAGAGGTGGATTCTCCTACTTCATTACCTTTATCGATGATCAGTCGCGATATGGGTATGTGTACCTTATGCGGTACAAATATGAAGCCTTTGAGAAATTCAAAGACTTCAAAGCTGAAGTAGAAAACCAGCTTAATAAAAGTATTAAGTCATTAAGGTCTGACCGAGGTGGTGAATACTTAAGCAACGCATTTCAAGATTACTTGAGAGAAAATGGCATTGTTTCCCAGTGGATCCTCCGGGAACTCCACAGCATAATGGGGTCTCCGAAAGGAGAAATCGGACATTATTAGATATGGTTCGATTAATGAATTCCTTCTCAAGAAATATAGTGGGAGTAGACTTGACCTCGATGAGGTACGAGAAGAACAAACTAACATAGAACTAAGCCCTAGGCCCCTCAAAAGGGCAGCGATGGAACAACCACAAGGTTATTAACTTAGAAGGTCTGGTAGGGAAAGTTATGAGCCTGAAAGATATGGTTTCCATATTGATGAGTAACATGATCAGGTCATTGATAATGACGATCCCATCAGTTATGATGAAGCAATGCGTGACATTGATTCAGTCAAGTGGCTTGAGGCCATGAAATCTGAAATAGACTCTATGTATCAGAATCAAGTCTGGGACTTTGTGGATGCACCTGAAGGGATAAAACCCATAGGCTGAAAGTGGATTTACAAGCGTAAAACTGATGCAGAAGGCAACATCCAAACCTATAAGGCTAGATTGGTGGTGAAAGGTTATAGAAAAATCCAAGGAATTGACTATGACGAAACCTTCTCGCCTGTTGCAGTGATAAAGTCCATTCGAATTTTACTTAATGGGCACCTCATAAAGTGTAGGACACAGAACTTGACGACGCTGTTCTAGGCTCGCGGCCTAGTTGGAAGTACGAAATAACATGGAGTCGCCACCCGGTGTGAACCGGGACAAAGATTTAAGGCTGCACTCACCCCTCGCAATGGAAGACCTAAAACCGTTGGGTTCAGAATGGTCCCTTACTTATGTCACTTGTGATGATCTGATTTGTGCAATAAACTAACCGAATCTATTCAACATTCATGCTCAAGGGTAATCTACGTCTAGTATGCATTCATCAAAATAACTCATAATCTAATTTTTCATGCTCGAAAATAAGTCTTTAAACGGCGAACACGCAATATCACACAGTGAGCATATTGAGCCATTAAACCAAAATAAACAAATAACTATTTAAACATAATCATAAACTAAACAAAATACCATGCATAAAATAAAATAATCATGCTTTGAAAAATAAATAACAAACTAAACTAAATCTTGTTTTAAAAATAAATAAATAACATACAAACTATAACATGCTCAAATACAAGTTTTGATGGAACAAAATATGTGTCTCTTAAGTGGTACGTGGCATTATATCCCGAGTACAAACCACACTACCGTCCATTCAGATTCGGCTACGGAATTTACATCCGGGTTTCCATCCTATATACCACAAAAGGGAACACATATTCCGCTCATCCAACAATCACATCATGCCTCAAACGACTCTCATGCGATAATACTTCTAAAATAAATAAAATAAATGAAAGATAATAAATAAAAGGGTGCCCTCAGGTCTAACCTCTTTTGTCATCTCAAGAAAGGGCGTTACACGACCGTTGGAAGGGTGAATGATCTGTAACGTTTCCGATTCACGAACTCAACGTTTTTCCATACTATTTCGCTGTCCAGGCTGCTGTTTTGGTCGTGCAGTTTAGGGACTGTGAAAGGGGCAATATGGCGTGAATGGATGGAGGTTTTGGTCACGGCAAGAAAGGGTTGATGATGCGTTGAAGGGTAGTCAATATGTCAGGTGCGTGAATTGGCTTATGGTGCTGTTGTGGTGCGGTGAGTGGGGCAGGTGTGTTGAATGTGTTGGCTAGTGTGATGGCGTGAGCGTGTTGAGACTGGGCAGTGAAGGAGTGTATGTGTTGATGCGTGAATTGGCTTATGGAGCTGTTCTGGGGTGGTGAGTGGGGTAGGTGTGTTGAATGCGTTGGCTAGTTGATGAAGGGATGCGTGGAGGCAGTGTGTGCTGAAGGTGCGTGAGAAAGGGCATGTGGCTAAGGACGTACATGTTGATGAGTGGGGCAAAGTAGCTGGTTTAGAGGCTTCAACTGAGGGCAGATGGCTTGCTAATGGGCTGTTGGTGAGGATAATGGAGTCAGGGGCCGTGAGTGATAAGCTATGGTTTATTTCTTTTTCTTCTGATTTTTTGTGAGAATCAGCCAACGTTGAATGTGTGGGTTAAGGGTTCTTTTATAGGCCAAGGGAGGGGGTTTACCTTGTTGGATAAGGAATAGAATTTTTGTATTATTAATTGGGAGATATTTTTAATTATTATGTGATAGGGAAAATCTTTAATTAGGGGAATTGATTTGATTTGTTCTTTTTAATTAAGGATATGATTTATTTAAATTGGTAGGTGATTTAATTAAATTAGGATGTGATTTATTTATGGAATTTAATTTGTGACATGTGTTTTAATTTAATTTAATTGGATTTATTTAGTTTATGAATGTGATTTAATTTAATTTAATTTAAGTTTAATTTAATTGGTTTTAATTTAATTTGTGACATGCATTTTAAATGTTTTAATTATTTAGATTGGGCTTGGTGTGTTTAAAAAAAAGAGGTCCAACAAGCGAACCCGAAGCGAAACAAGAGATTTAAATCTGACAAAATGCTAATTTCCAACTTTACCCTTCAAATGTATGTTTCCCGCAGCTTTCACAACTAAAGAGGTAGTGTCTCCATAAGAGACCCATCATCGGGATTATATGCAAAAATGCGGTGTCTACAGTCGCCCCCAGTTTGATTGGACTTGTGCAGTGTGTGACAATGACAATCCTATCAAAGTACATGCAATGCATTTTTACTTACCTGGCTCGCCAGCTGCCACCTGACTTGTCTGCTACTTTGAACTGAGTTGATATGGTGGCGAGGTGCCTCGACCTCTGGGCTTTGTTCACGAACCACCGAATGTGAACTGTGCTGATGATGCAGTTGGCCTCGACCCTAGGACGCATCCCGGAACTGCAACTGATGTGTGGGCCCTCCACCCTGGGACATATCCTAAAAGTGATGATGAATGAATCCTTGGCTCGCCAGCTGCTACCTGACTTGCATGTTATTTTGAACTGAATTGATATGATGGCGAGGTGCCTCGACCTCTGGGCTTTGTTCCCGAACCACCGAATGTGAACTGTGATGATGATGTAGTTGGCCCTCGACCCTGGGCAACCGACAACAGGGGCACCTCGACCCTGGGCACCTCGACCCAATATACCGCTGACAAAATGGGCCTCACCCTCAAATTGATGATGTAGTAGGTCCTCGACCCTGGGACGAATCTCAGAACTGCAACTGACAACAGGGGCACATCGACCCTGGGCGCCTCGACCCAATACCACTGAAAAAGTGGGCCTCGCCCTTAAGATGATGATGTAGTGGGTCCTCGACCCTGGGATGCATCCCAGAACTACAACTAATGATGGAGTGCGGCCTCGACCCTGGGACGCAGCCCGGAACTGCAACTGACAACGGGGGCACCTCGACCCTGGGCACCTCGACCCAATACCGCTGACAAAGTGGGCCTCGCCCTTAAACTGATGATGTAGTGGGTCCTCGACCATGGGACGCATCCCGGAACGACAACTGATGAGGCAGTGGGCCCTCGACCCTAAGACGCATCCCGAAACTGCAACTGACAACGGGGGCACCTCGACCCTAGGCACCTCGACCCAATACCGCTGACAAAGTGGGCCTCGCCCTCAACTGATGATGTAGTTCATCCTCGACCCTGCGATGCATCCCGGAACTACAACTGATGATGCAGTGGGCCATCAACCCTGGGACGCATCCCGGAACTGCAACTAACAACGAGGGCACCTCGACCCTGGGCACCTCGACCCAATACCGCTGACAAAGTGGGCCTCGCCCTCAAACTAATGATGTAGTGGGTCCTCGACCCTGGGACGCATCCCGGAACTACAACCGACAATAGGCACCTCGACCCAATACCGCTGACAAAGTGGGCCTCGCCCTCAAACTGATGATGTAGTGGGTCCTCGACCCTGGGACGCATCCCGAAACTACAACCGACAATAGGGGCACCTCAACCCTGGGCTCCTCGACCCAATACCGCTGACAATGTGGGCCTCACCCTCAAACTGATGATTGTAGTAGGTCCTCGACCCTATGACGCATCCCAAAACTACAACTGATGATGCAGTGGGCCCTCGACCCTGGGACGCATCCCGGAACTGCAACCAACAATGGGGGCTCCTCGACCCTGGGACGCATCATAATACCGCTGACAAAGTGGGCCTCCCCCTCAAACTGATGAAGTAGTGGGTCCTCGACCCTGCGACGCATCCCGGAACTACAACTGATGATGCAGTGGGCCATTAACCATGGGACGCATCCCGGAACTGCAACTGACAACGAGGGCACCTCGACCCTAGGTACCTCGACCCAATACCGCTGACAAAGTGGGCCTCGCCCTCAAAATGATGATGTAGTGGGCCCTCGACCCTAGGACGCATCCCGAAACTGCAACCGACAACGGGGGCACCTCGACCCTAGGCACCTCGACCCAATACCGCTGACAATGTGGGCCTCGCCCTCAAACTGATGATGTAGTGGGTCCTCGACCCTGGGACGCATCCCGGAACTACAAATGATGATGCAGTGGGCCCTCGACCCTGGGACGCATCCCAGAACTGCAACCAACAATGGGGGTACCTCGACCCTGGGACGCATCCTAATACCGCTGACAATGTGGGCCTCGCCCTCAAATTGATGATGTAGTGGGTCCTCGACCCTGGACTGATGCTAATGTGGGCCTCGCCCTAAACTGATACTATCGCGGGCCTCGCCCCCAGACTGATACTGATGTGTGCCTCACCCCAGACTGATACTGATATGGGCCTCGCCCCAAACTGATACTGACGTGGGCCTCGCCCCCGGACTGATACTGATGTGGGCCTCACCCCATACTGATACTGATATGGGCCTCGCCCCAAAATGATACTGATGCGGGCCTCTGCCTTAGGACTCATCCCCAAAACTGATACTGATGTGTTTCTCGACTCATGCTCCATCCTCAAACTGATACTGATGTGGGCCTCGCCCCAAACTGATACTAACGTGGGCCTCAACCCTGGGATTCATTCCCGAAACTGCTGATGTGGGCCTCGACCCTGGGAATTATCCCCAAAACTGATACTGACGTGGGCCTCAACCCTGGGATTCATTCCGGAAACTGCTGGGCCTCGACCCTGGGATTCATTCCCCTAGGATTCATTCCCGAAACTGCTGGCCCTCGACCTTGGGATTCATTCCTAAAACTGCTGATAATGTGGGCCATGATCATGGGATTCATTCCCGGATTCATTCCAAAAACTCTGACGATGTGGGCCTCGACCCTGGGATTCGTTCCCGGATTCATTCCAAAACTCTGATGATATGGGCCTCGACCCTGGGATTCATCCCCAAAATTGATACTGATGATGATATGGGCCTCAACCCTATGACTCATCCCCAAAACTGATATCAATGCTGGTACGGGCCTCGCCCCCGGGACTCATCCCTAAAACTGAAACTGATATGGGCCTCAACCCTGGGACTCATCCCCAAAACTACTACTCATATGTTGCTGATTCTGGTTGGCTTGTCTTTGCCGCTTTCTTTTTTTCTTTTTTGAAACCTGTGAATACAAAACAAAACAAACACAAAAAAGAATGCAAAATATGTTACGTGTATGCATGCATGCATGAATGAATTTCATATTCCGTTGGGTTAGGTCTTCCGCCAGTTCTCCAGGTGATTTTTCAGTCTTCTCTCTGGTCTCATGACTCAATATCTTGTTATGTCTTTGATTTGTGATGTGGTAGACTGGTCGCCCCCAGTCTTGGTTTAGCTTTCTGCTCTCTGCTGTTTGCATTTGGTCAAGATGAACCACTTGGTGGGGCCTTCTATATCATCATACTATGCTACGAAATAGTCTCAATAGTTATACATATCATTGTCCTCAAAGAATGCCTAGTAATGAAACTAGAGAACCTTCAAAACATTCAACGCAACTCAAATCCAAGTCTTTGAATAAATGATCTGAGCCAGACTCAAAGTTTGTGTGTCCAAAGGTTCCTTTGCGGATTCATCCCCATGTAAACTAACTCAATTATTTTGTTTCAAAAATTATGGTCGATGGGTCAAACCAACCTAGATGTCTCAATTATGCCTGTAGTTGCTTTTCCGTGCTCAATGTGGTATGGTTTTCTTTCTCTTTTGTCTCTTTCTTTTTTCTTTTCATTTTGAACTTTATTTTTTCTTTTTCTTTTCTTTTTCTCTTTTTTTTTCTTTTTTCTTTTTTTATTGTCTTCTTTCTCTTTTTTCAACACACCTACCCTTTAAGGTAGCATTTCTCCTCATGGTGGTCCTAATACTCGCCCATGGGTAGCTTCACGCTTATCGGTTATAGGCGGTTTAATTCTTTTCTTTAGAGACTTTTCTTTTATTTTCAACCATACCACACATCATAACATAAGCAAATCAAGATAGACATCTAAGCAAACAGTCATTCATTGACCTACAATTTCTTCAACTAGTCACCTTGCCAACTACTCAGGTTTTCGCCGTTAAGATCCCATAATCAAGTGCTCGCGAGTCTATCAGAGATCAATAATTCAAAGTATCAAATAAAAGCACATCAATAACTCAGATTTCTCCCTAAAGTGAACGATTTCATCATTGGACTTATGTCTATTTATCAATGACTAAAAACAAACAAATTGTTTTTTTCTTTTTCTTTTTCTTTTTTTTCTTTTTCTTTTTTTTTCTTTTTTTTTCTTTTCTTTTTTTTTCTTCTTTTCTTTTCTTTTTTTTTTCTGAAGGCCCCCCGATGGTCTTTCTATCCTTGCCATAAAATTTTCTGTTTCTCGGCTTCTTTTTTTCCCGATGTCCATGTTTGCTAAACTTTTCTTTGACAAGTCTTCTTTTTCCTAACCCAACGGATATCTATGATGGCTTTTAAGACATAGGGGTTAACATGATGCATGTATGCATGAGATGCATGAGATGCGTGCGATGCATGAAATATATAAGTCGGCCCATTATCATTTTAAAGTATTCAATCATACTATTACGCGGTACAAACTTGTCCTAGTTGAAAAGGCCCAACATGTTCACACTTTTGCGATAACATAGGTAAACAACCTCAAATGATAAGAGGCCCAAATATAAAATGGCCCATCGGCATTTTAGAAGCTTTTGGCCCAATTTTCATAAAGCATGGACTCTTCCCAGTTTAAATGGCCCAACAAGCCCATACTTCATGACAACAAGTCCAACTGGATCCAAATGACGATGGTCCAAAACATAAACATAAAGAAACAATTTCTGCTAGTTCTACGACTAAGGTTCACAAGTGGGTTTATGGGAGTGCGGACAAAGGCTCTCGCTGACGAAGGATTGCCCACAACTAGGACTCCCCACTCAAGGGTTCAAGCGACCAAGTGAGCGCACCTTTTTTATACCTTACCGTACGTGCCAACGAGTTATGCTGCGTGACTGACTGTCAAATGGATTTCTCGTTGTAGATTCCCCAGAGGGAGGGTTGAGCGAGGCTCTCTTAAGTACCCAAGCCTCTTAGGCTCTTATCGTTTGGTGTCAGGAATAAACAACGAGTCCTCCAAATTACTCCTTCACAGTAGGCTACAAGTAGATGATTATCTAGGTGCCTTCATAGTTTTTCCTTATAGAAAGGTAGTGAATGAAGGAAGACACCAAACCATTACCTAGCCTTAAAAAGTGCCTTTGATTAAACCTCTTTCAACCCAAGGTAAACACGGTTAACTAAAGAACAAATCACAATCATTACAAGATATTATTTCGGGGAAAATTCTTTATCCCTAGTGGAGTCGCCAGACTGTAGGACACAGAAACTGAAGATGCTGTTCTAGGCTCGCGGCCTAGTTGGGAGTATGAAATAACATGGAGTCGACACCCGGTGTGAACCGGGACAAAGATTTAAGGCCGCACTCACCCCTCGTAAGGGAAGACCTCAAACTGTTGGGTTCGGAATGGTCCCATACTTATGTCACTTGTGATGATATGATTTGTGCAATAAACTATACGAATCTATTCAACATTCATGCTCAAGGGTAATCTACGTATAGTATGCATTCATCAAAATAACTCATAATCTAAGTTTGCATGCTCGAAAATAAGTCTTTAAACGGCGAACACGTAATATCACACAATGAGCATATTGAGCCATTAAACCAAAATAAACAAATAACTATTTAAACATAATCATAAACTAAACAAAATACCATGCATAAAATAACATAATCATGCTTTGAAAATAAATAACAAACTAAACTAAATCATGCTTTAATAACAAATAAATAACCTACAAACTATAACATGCTCAAATAAAAGTTTGGATGGAACGAAATATGTGTCTTTTAATTAGTACGTGGCAATGTATCCCGAGTACAAACCGCACTACCATCCATTTGGATTCGGCTGCGAAATTTACGTCCGGGTTTCCATCCTATATACCACAAAAGGGAACACATATTCCGCTCATCCAACAATCACATAATGCCTCAAACGACTCTCATGCGATAATACTTCTAAAATAAATAAAATAAATGAAAGATAATAAATAAAAGGGTGCCCTCAGGTCTAACCTCTTTTGTCGTCTCAAGAAAGGGCGTTACACGTCCGTTGCAAGGGTGAATGATCTGTAACTTTTATGATTCACGAACTCAATGTTTTTCCTTACTGTTTCGCTGTTCAGGCTGCTGTTTTGGGCGTGCAGTTTCGGGACTGTGAAAGGGGTAATATGGCGTGAATGGATGGAGGTTTTGGTCACGGCAAGAAAGGGTTGATGATGCGTTGAAGGGTAGTCAATGTGCCAAGTGCGTGAATTGGATTATGGTGCTGTTGTGGTGCGGTGAGTGGGGCAGGTGTGTTGAATGCGTTGGCTAGTGTGATGGCGTGAGCGTGTTGAGGCCGGGCAGTGAAGGAGTGTATGTGTTTATGCGTGAATTGGCTTATGGAGCTGTTGTGGTGCGGTGAGTGGGGCATGTGTGTTGAATGTGTTGGCTAGTTGA
This sequence comes from Zanthoxylum bungeanum, assembly GCA_019454045.1. NCBI lineage: Eukaryota > Viridiplantae > Streptophyta > Magnoliopsida > Sapindales > Rutaceae > Zanthoxylum > Zanthoxylum bungeanum. Next base: position 82,380 of record SKCR01035503.1, read on the forward strand.
TGAAGGGATGCGTGGAGGCAGTGTGTGCTGAAGGTGCGTGAGAAGGGGCAGGTGGCTAAGGACGTACGTGTTGATGAGTGGGGCAAAGTGGCTGGTTTAGAGGCTTCAACGTGAGGGCAGATGGCTTGCTAAGGGGCTGTTGGTGAGGCTAATGGAGTCAGGGGCCGTGAGTGATAAGCTAGGGTTTATTTCTTTTGCTTATGATTTTTTGTGAGAATCGGCCAGCGTTGAATATGTGGGTTAATGGTTCTTTTTATAGGCCAAAGGAGTGGGTTTACCTTTTTGGAGAAGGAATAAAATTTGTGTATTAATTGGGAGATATTTTTAATTATTATGTGATAGGGAAAATCTTTAATTAGGGGAATTGATTTGATTTGTTCTTTTTAATTAAGGATATGATTTATTTAAATTGGTTGGTGATTTAATTAAATTAGGAATGTGATTTATTTATGGAATTTAATTTGTGACATGTGTTTTAATTTAATTTAATTGGATTTATTTAGTTTAGGATTGTGATTTAATTTAAGTTTAATTTAATTGGTTTTAATTTAATTTGTGACATGCATTTTAAATGTTTTAATTATTTTAGATTGGGCCTTGTGTGTTTAAAAACAGAGGTCCAACAAGTGAACCCGAAGCGAAACAAGCGAGTTAAATCTGACAAAATGCTAATTTCCAACTTTACCCTTCCAACGTCCGTTTCCCGCGGCTTTCACAACTAAAGAGGCAGTGTCTCCATACGAGACCCATCATCGGGATTATATGCAAAAATGCATTGCCTACATAGAGGAAGTCTATATGACATAGCCTTAGAGGTTTGTATATAAGGATGATCATAATAAAGTATGCAAGCTTAAACGATCCATTTATGGACTCAAGCAAGCCTCCAGAAGTTGGAATATATGATTTGATGAGACAATCAAAGAATTCGACTTCATCAAAAATGTAGACGAGCCTTGTGTTTACAGGAAACGTAGTGGAAGTGCTGTTGTATTTCTTGTATTATATGTCGATGACATATTAATCATCGGGAATGATATTCCCATGATGCAAGCCACCAAGCAATGGTTATCTCAGAATTTCTCCATGAAAGATTTGGGAGAAGCAGCCTACATCCTCGGCATTAAGATCTACCGTAATAGATCTAAGAGGTTGTTAGGACTTTCTCAATCCACATACGTAAATAAAGTTTAAAAAAGATTCAAAATGGAATATTCCAAAAGAGGTAATTTACCTACTTGTCATGGAATGAAACTATCTAAGGAGCAATGTCCACATACTCCTTCAGATAGAGAGCGTATGAGTAGGATCCCTTATGCTTCAGCAATAGGATCGATCATGTACGCCATGCTATGTACAAGACCTGATGTCTCTTATGCTCTTAGCATAACGAGCAGGTATCAGGCAAATCCTAGTGAGCAACACTGGACAGCTTTCAAAATAATCCTCAAGTATCTGAGAAGAACTAAGGATGTGTTTTTAACATACGGAGATTGTTCTGAGATGAAATTCATTAGTTACTATGATGTGAGCTTTCAGACCGATAGAGATGAAAGCAGATCGCAAACAGGATATCTGTTTACTTTGAATGGCAGAGCTTTCAGTTGGAAAAACTCAAAGTAGTCAACTACAGCGAACTCCGCCAATGAAGCCGAGTATATTGCAGCATCTAAGGTAGCTAAAGAAGTAGTCTGGATAAAGAAGTTCATCACGGAGTTGGAAGTGCTTCCCGTGATAAAGAATCACATCACGATATACTGTGACGACACGGGAGCCATTGGTCAATCAAAGGAACCAAGGTCCCACCCGAAATCCAAGCATGTACTCAGGCGATTTCATCTCACCAGGGAGATTGTTGAGAGAAAAGAAGTTATTATAGAGAAAATACCCACAGAAGATAATCTTGCAGATTCTCTGACTAAAGGGCTAACTCAACAAAAACATGATAGGCACACCCGAGAGTATGGTGTCCAGATTCATACTAGTTGGCTATAGTGCAAGTGGGAGATTATAAGGGATATGCCCTATACCCAACTTAAGGATGGGCTATATGTACATGTATTTGTAATATTTTTCATTAATTAATAAATGGAAATCTTTATTTTACGTGTCTTACTAAATTATATGAATCATCAAACACTGTAATAAAGCCATTGGAGTAATAAGACGATGACTTCCAAGCCTTATCAGAATCATTACTCTCAAGCGTTCCTAGTCATAGTTTTGTGAATAATATGGCGTTCACAAAGCGGAGAGACTAGCATGATGATATGATCCGCCCTTATTTAGGGTAGTCAATCTTATAGGCTACTAGCGGAGATCCGTCCGCTTGGTGTATCACATGGATGCATCAGTTGCTCGTGTCCATCGAACTGACCGCCGAAAGTTTTCAAATGGAGTGTATATCCAATGTGTCTGTGAGAACTTTCATGTATCGATTGTATGACTAGTCCTTAGACTTGAGGTCTTTACAATCTTATTAGTAGATCAAATAACTTTGACATTCTCCTTCCCTGGTTCAAAAGATCTGGTCATAAGGGTATGATTGGGTCATTTGTTGAAACACATGAAGATTGTAAAGATACAACAGAGAATCACCACTCTCTTGGATAATATTTTCTTATAAGAGTAGTATTGCAGTTCGCGGGTTGATATGTGTGATTAGTGCTTGAGACTGTGGCCGCAGCGAAAGAATCATGTGAGATTTTTGGGTTAGCACGATTTATGACACTATCAACATCATACCTTTGACTATATGGGTAGACACTTTCCATACCCTAGGTCAAACAGTGGGGATACATTGAGGTGATGGATCGTATCATATGTAAATCGCATATAGAATGGGTATATATATCTTTCCTTCTCATTTGGGGGCCTTGGAATGTTGCTAGATGTCAACCTTGGTCATTGAAATCGAACGACCATCAGATCAGAGGATAATTTATGTTCAATTAAATTATCACGATTCATTTCATGTCCAACTTGAGGGGAACCCAAAAGGTCACACACAACAAAATCGAAATCAATGGTTAACAGTGCACAGTACAAATTTAACAGCATATATGATTGCAGTAGATATTATTCATAAATGGTTCAATGTGTTTAATTATTGAAAAAATCATTTATGAGGTTCCAAAGTGGCTTAGGGATTGGTGAATAACGATAGGGGCACTTTGGGAATTGGAAAAAAAAACTACGTTTTTTTATTATTTTGTTTTTTATTTATTTTTTTATTTTATTTGTTTTGAATTCCAATTCGGCCCAAACACTTATTAGGGTTTTATAATCTCATTAAACCACTATATTAAGATCCAATGGCTAAGATTTAATTAGCATTTATCCCACATCGGATTCTGAATTAATTTTGTTGTCTTTGGAGCACCTATATAAACCCAAAGAATTCTTTACAAATTTTTACACCAAAATATTTCATATCTTGGGTTTATATAAGTGAGCAACTCTAAAGTTTAAGAGTAAGCCACTGATTTTGAGGATCTTTAAGTCTAATTGACTAGAGGAATCTCAAGTTAAAAGTTTTGAGGTATTTGGCTAGGCTAGCACCAATGGCAAAATACCCGTGCACTCAAGGCGTAGTCTTGCCATTGAGTTTTGTCTTTTGTGTGTGAACCTTTGGAGGCCACACACTTGGGTGGCTCTTTGGAACGTAGAAGAGCTTGCTGAGTTCGAGAAAAGCTTGTAGATTGGAGGGAGGACTGGAGGAGTCTTCGGTTCAAGTAAGTCTTTTTCTTTCTTTATTTTTAATTAGAGTTCTTATGATAGTTAGCATGTTTAAGTTTATGTTCTTTCCATGTTTTATGATTTTTTATGCTTAGAATATATAGTAACATGCCTAGGCTTGTAGAATAATAAAAACAAATGGGTCTTGGGCAAAGGGATAGCGGTATCATAATTTTTAATTTTTCGCTGCGCACTCGCGGCCGCATCCCAACATCATTAAGCTTGTTGAACCAAAGCCAAGGCTTAGTTGATTTAGAGGAAAAGGTTAGGAAATATATTGGATATATTTACATATATTGGATATATGTTTCGGATTTGGTGGTCCACATACTGGATCTAGGAATTGGATGGGATTCAATTGATCTTAGAGATCTACCTAGTTAAGTTTCATACAACTTTTTGGCCAAAGTCAAGGTTGTGTGCTATTTAACGGGATTCTAGCGCACTATGAAACTAGGTTTCCCTAGTACTCCACATAGGGTTAGAGGCTCGTCGAAAAATAGTGGGAGGCAAATATTAAATTTGTAATTTCGTTTAGATACTTGCTAATACGCGCTCATTTTATTTTTTCGTCATTAAAATATAAATATATTAATTGGACTAATATTCAAATGTTGTTTTAATTGAACAGTTGGACTGTATTGAAACTACTTCATTTGTGGTTGGTTATATAGTTGGACTATAGTAATCAATACATTTGAAAGTAACCAATCAAATTATAGTTAATTATATAGTTAGACTATAGTAATCATTACATTAGATTGTACCTGAAATCATTGATTGGATAGTTGGACTATAACAATCAAGATGACTTGAAAGATTAGCGTCAAAGGACATAATCTTGGGTGAAAATGTCTTTAACGACTCAAATTTTCAAATTGGGATAGTCCTGGGAATTGAGAAGTTACTCTATTTGATAGAAAGACCTATCGAGCCTGAGCCAGGAATTGAGCAAATAGTAGAGCATGAGCTTAGGAAGACTCATCGTGATGATAACTTTAGTGCTCAATCTGTTATGCTTGCTGCAATGACTCCTTAATTTCGTCGTCAAAACTAAGGGTTAGATCCTTATACCATGATGTTGAAATTAAAGGATCTGCATGGATCTATTCTTAGATCTTAGAAGTACGAATTGCAAAAGAAGCTTTTTCGCTCACGTGTGTCATAGGGTATATCTGTCGAGCACTAGGTGTCATAGATGATTGCTGACATCGAACAGCTAGGTTAGCTGGGCATAACCTTCGAGGCCGAGACTTTCATAGATTTGATCTTACAGTCTCTGCCTGAAAGCTGGGGAGGGTTCATCTTGAACCACGAGAAAACTCTTTGAGAGTTAATGGCTATACTCAATGAGGCAGAGCCAAGCTTCCAAAAGGGCAAGAAGTGCAAGGCGCATCTTACTTCGAAATTCCAGAAATCCAAGGCTTGGCCGAAGGCTTCTGGGGGTTTGAAGAAAAGGGGCAAGGTTAAATCGTCACAGTCTTCTTGGAAGACAAATGACATATCCCAAGATATATGCCTAAACTGTGGCAAATGGGGTTACTAGAAGCGTGACTGCCGTATGGACAAGGCAGACATGAAGGAAGTAAAGGCGGGGCAAGGCTCCGGATTTAGGTATATTTGTTATAAACATGTCCACTCCCAGTTTTAAAGATTGGATTTTGATACTGGATATGGAAAATACATATGTACCGATGTACGGGATCTGCTGATTAGCTGGAGACTCGCTTCAGATGAGATCGACCTACAAGTCGGAAACAGGACGAGAGTCGCTGTTTTGGCCATAGGAACCTGAGTTTTGGAACTGCCCTTTGGGCATGTACTTAAATTATGAGACTGTTATAGTGTACCTAGTTTGACTAAGAACATTATCCCTGTATCTAGTACAACCCGTTGCGGGTGTACCTTTATGTTCCAGAACACTGAGTGTTTTTTTTATAAAGATGATATTGAGATATACACATTAGATGTGAATAACCGTACTTATATTTAGAATATAAATGAATCTCAAACAAATAAAATGACAAAATAAAAGCTCAAATTGAATAAATCAAATGAGACTTATTTGTGGCATTGTTGTCTGGGACACATTAACACGACTCGTATATCCACACTTTCGAAGAGTGGATACTAGGACGGATTTCATCCTAATTCAAATGATGTCTACGAATCTTGTTTATTAGGCAAAGTGCCTAAAACACCTTTTACATGGTAAAGGTGTACGTGCCACTGATCTGTTAGCCCTCGTTCATAGTGACGTAAGTGGGCCCATGTCTATCTAGGCTAGAAGTGGATAAGAATACTTCGTAACCTTTACGGATGTGGCATCGCATTATGGTTATGTGTATCTTATGAAACATACGTCGAAAACTTTTGAGAAATTGAAAGAGTTTCAACACGAAGTAGAAAAACAGACCGGCTAAGTATTAAAATATTACGGTTGGACCGTGGTGGATAATACTTAAACATATGAGTTTCAAGATTACATGAAAGAGTTGGTATTCTTTCATAGTGGACTCCTCCCGGAACACCTCAATTTGACGGTGTGACCGAACGGAGAAACCGAACTTAGTTGGATATGTTAAGGTTAATGATGAGTCGCTCTGAGATACCAATTTCCTTCTGAGGATACGCATTAAACTATAAAATACTTATTTTGAATAAGGTACCATGAAAAACTGTTAGACAAACTTCATATTAGATATGAACAGGAAAGAAATCGGTGTAGGACACAGAAATCGGTGACGCTGTTCCGGGCTCGCGGCCCGGTCGGGAGTACGGAGTAGCCCACGGGGGACTAAACCGGAGAATAAAAGAGTCGCCACCTAGTGTGAACTGGGAAATGATTTAAGGCCGCATTCACCCCTCACAAGGGAAGACCTCAAACTGTTGGGTCGGAATGGTCATTTACTTATGCCACTTGTAATGAACAGATTTGTGCAATAATATAACCAAGTCAACGCAACATACACACATAAGAATATCCTATATCTAAGTTTGCATACAACCTATATCTATGTTCCCAGGTGTAGAAGTAAATCGACATAACGGCAAGCACACAATTCATAAACACATTAAATAGATAAATACGGAAATATAAATAGATGATAATTATCTAAGCGTAAATAATGAAATGATATGATTAATCATATAATGCAAAATTCATAAACACGTTTGTGCACTGTATGTGTGTATGTGACGAAAAGAAGTCTGTGCACTGTATGTGTGTTCGTGTAGCATTTGAAAACACGTTTGAATGGTAAACAGAATGTTCGCGTTCGTATAGCGTTCGGAAACGTGTTCAAACGGGATAAGACCTGATGCATGGTAAAGCATAATAAGTGCGCGTTCAAGTAGCGTTCTTCAACGCGTTTAAACGTAAATGAAACAGAATGTTTGTGTTTGTATAGTGTTCAGAAACGCGTTCGAACGGGGTAAGACCTGATGCATGATAAAACAAAATAGACGCGCATTCGAGTAGCGTTCGTAAACGCGTTCGAGCGAAATGAGGCAGAATGTATACGTTTGTGTAGCGTTCGGAAACGTGTTCGAACGAGATTACCAAAAAGGCATCTGAAATGACAAAAACACATGCATGGATAAACAAATACACAATGTTGGACCTCGTATACCCTATTGAACATATTTCACATTCAATCGAGTGTACTTCGTCCGGCACGACAAAACATCGTGGTATAGGTAGCCTTTAGTAATTTCCCTCGAATGGAGGACCTTTAATCCACCCTAGTTAGCCCATGAGCATTAGATTACAATGCATGAATAAACAAAGAGATAATATGCAAAAAATAAATAACGGAATAATAAAAGGCGTGGCAAAATACCGTGGTAAAGGTAGCCTTTTAGACTTTTTCTCAAATAGAGGACCTTTAAACCAACATAATTAGCACATGCGCAGCAAGCAACAATGCATAGAAGATAAATAAAGTAATAATATGGGACCTCGTATGCCCGATTGAACATATTTCACATTCAATAGAGTGTACCTCGTCCGGCGCAGCAAAATATCATGGTAAAGGTAGCCTTTAAGCATTTCCCTCGAATGGAGGACCTTTAATCCACCCTAGTTAGCCCATGCGCATTAGATTAACAATAAAGAAAAAGACACATAGAAAGTAGATAACGAGACAATGAACACAAAAATACCTAAGACATGATAAAGGAATCTGCCCAGAATGCCTGCGTTCGTGTAGCGTTTGGAAACGCATTCGAACGAGGGCGAGACAGAATGTGTGCGTTCGAGTAGCGTTCGGGAACACGTTCGAACGAAGTGGCGAAAGTGGCAACCATAATGCAGTAAACACATGCGGGAATGTTTCCCCAAATGGTACGTGGAGTTGTATCCCAAGTACAGACCGTACTACTAGTCCATTCGGATTCGGCTACGGAATTTATGTCTGGGTTTCCATCCGATATACCACAAGAGGCAACATTCACACGTTAACACAATGCAATCATAAAAATGGGCATTAAGTATGATAATGCATATAACAACACATAAGCAAAGAAAGAAACATGCGGAATGATAAAGAGCTAATAATACGAAATAAATGTGCGATAAATAAATAAAGGAACGTTAAAGAAAGATGTGACCAAGAATTTGGTCATCTTTGATATAGGACCTCACACACCCGGTTGGACATATTCCATGTCCAACCGAGCGTGCCGCATCCAAACTACAAAATGAAAAGTAATAAAAGGTGCCCTCAGGTCTTACCTTTTAAGTTGCTCCTCGGAAGTGCGTCACATCGTCGCCGAAAGGGTTACTACTCCACAATTTTTCTGGTTTTCTGGTCTACTATTTTCCTTCACCGTTCCGCTATTTTCGTTGCTGCTTTCTCGATCTTTCCTCACTGTTTTTAGCTATTCCTTTGCCGCTGTTTTGGGGTGAAACTTGGATTGTTGTAGGGTACTGTTTTTTTGGTGTTTTAGGGGGATTTTGGAGTACAGTTTTTGGTGATTTAGGGACTGTTTTAGGGGTGCTATTTTCGGTAATGTAAATGGGGTTGTTTTGGGTGTTATTTTTGGTAATGGATGGGTATTTTGGTGTTGTAGTTTTCGATGGTTGAGAGTGTTTTCTTTTTGGTGTTTGGGCGTGAATGTGCTCTAGAGAGATGGGTGAATGTCTAAGTGAAGAGAGAGCTTAGGGTTTTCTATTATTTTCTTATGTTTTTTTCTTGAAGGTTGTTGCGAGTCTCTAAGGGGTTAAGGGTTTGGAATTTTGGTTTCTTTTATAATGGTGCATTAGGGTTTCTAGTTAAGGAATGGAATCATGTCAATAAGGGAGGTGATTAATTAGTTTATTAAAGGAAAGGATATTGTGTAATTTTGGTGGGGATATATTTATTTTGGGAGGTGATTGGATTTGATTTGTTTGTTTTAGGAAGGGGGATTTATTTTGATTTGATTTGATTTGTTTTAATTTAATGGATGTGATTTAATTTGACATTTATTTTAAGTGTTTTAATTATTTTTAGATTGGGCTTGGGTGTGTGGCTAGCAGTAAAACAGAAATATCGATGGTCATTCGAACGTTTCTTCGGACGCTACATGAACGTCCGCAATCTGTTCGCCATTCGAACGTGTTTCCGAACGCGCCATGAACGCAAACGCAGTGAACAGGTGAATTATATCTGATGACGTACTTATCTTGAATTTCCCATTCCGACATCCGTTTCCCGCAACTTTCGCAATTTATCGGGTAGTGCCTCCGACTGAGGCTCATCATCGGGCTCATGAAAAAATGTAAGTGTCTACTATCGCCTCCACTTTGATGGGCTTGTGCAGTGTGTGACAGTGATAATCCTATCAAAGTCATGCATGCATTTTTACTTACCTAGCTCGCCAGCTGCTGCCTGACTTACCTGTTGTTGAGATACTTCAAATTGATTTGATGGTGGTGAGGTGCTGCGACCCCTGGTCCATTCCCGAACCGTTAGTGTGAGGTGTTCCATTCCCGAACCGTTACTGTGAGGTGCTCCATTCCCGAACCGTTACTGTATGAGGTGGTCCATTCCTGAACTGTTACTGTGAGGTGGTCCATTCCTGAACCGTTACTGTGAGGTGGTCCATTCCCGAACCGTTACTGTGAGGTTGTCCATTCCCGAACCGTTAGTGTATGAGGTGGTCCATTCCTGAACCGTTACTGTGAGGTGGTCCATTCATGAACCGTTTCTGTGAGGTGGTCCATTCCCGAACCATTACCGTGAGGTGTGGTCCATTCCCAAACTGTTACTGTGAGGTGGTCCATTCCTGAACCGTTACTATGAGGTGGTCCATTCCCGAACCGTTACTGTATGAGGTGATCCATTCCTGAACCATTACTGTGAGGTGGTCCATTCCTGAACCGTTACTGTGAGGTGGTCTATTCCCGAACTGTTACTATGAGGTGTGGTCCATTCTCGAACCATTACTGTGAGGTGGTCCATTCCCAAACCGTTACTGTGAGGTTGTCCATTCTCGAACTGTTACTGTGAGGTGGTCCATTCCCGAACCGTTACTGTATGAGGTGGTCCATTCCCGAATCGTTACTGAATGAGGTGGTCCATTCCCGAACCGTTACTGTGAGGTGGTCCATTCCCGAACCGTTACTGTGAGGTGGTCCATTCCCAAACCGTTACTGTATGGTGTGGTCCATTTCCAAACCGTTATTGTATGGTGGTCCATTCCCGAACCATTACTGTATGGTGGTCCATTCCCGAACCGTTACTGTATAAGGTGGTCCATTCCTGAACCGTTACTGTGAGGTGATAGACTGGTCGCCCCCAGACTTGGTTTATCTTTTTTGTTCTTCATTGCTTGCACTCGGTGGTGTTCCGTTCTGTCATATCGCATCACTCTCTTTTACGAGACAGTCCCAATAGTTATACATATTTTTATCCTCAAATGGTGCCTAGTGTCGAAACTAGAGAATCTTCAAAGTACCTGATACAACTCAAATCCGACCGTTTTGAATAAATGATCTGAACTAGACTCCAAGTGTGTGTGTGCCAAGGTTCTTTTACAACTTAATCCTTAAGTAAGCCAACTCGATGATTTTATATCAAAGAACGGGATCAGTGGGTCTAACCAACCTAGATGTCTTGATCATGCTCTGCAATTACTTCCTTGTACTCAATATGATATGGTTTTCTCTTTCTTTTCTTTCGTCTCTTCATTCATTCATTTTGTTTTTCAACACACATACCCTTTAAGGTAGTATTTCTCTTCATGGTGGTCCTAATACTCGCCCATGGGTAGCTTCACGCTTATCGGTTATAGGTGGTTTATTTTTTTCTTCTTCAGAGACTTTTCTTTTATTTTCAACCATATCACATATCGTAACACAAGTAAATCAGGATGGACATATAAGCAAACGATCATTCACTGATCCTCCATCTCTTCAACTAGTCATCTCCTCGAATACTCAGGCTTCTACTACTAAGATCCTGTAATTAAGTGCCTGCGAGTCTAGCCGAGATCAACCACTCAAAATATCGGACAAGAGCGCATCTCACACTTATCATTTCTAAGGTTTCACCCTACAACAAACAATTTCATCACCGGACCTATGCCTGATCATCAAGGACTTCTCTCTCTCTTTTTTTTTTCATTAGAATTCTTCCTTTCAACTGCTGATAATGTGGGCCTCGACCCCTGAGATCATCCCTGAAAATCGTTGGTGATGTGGGCCTCAACCCTGGGATTCCTTCCCGAAACTGATACCGATGTGGGCCTCAACCCTGGGATTCATTCCTGAAATTGATGATGTTATGTTGCTGCTTCTGGTTGTAAGAGTTCAATTCAAAGTCCCAAGATCAACAAATCATGCATGAAAAAACCGCATATGAACACATCAAAGGAGTAAGGCGGAAACATAACTCACATTGAACGGTTTTGATGAAATGAAGAACAAGACCCATTTTCGCACTGCATGTTGCTCGGTTTTGGTCCTGTGAACTGCTGTGGACGCACGGTGGGGCTGGTTCGGCTTCCTCCATGTTCGGCCATGCAAGACTCCATTGAAGCTCCAAGCTTCAAGCTTTCCAAGCTCATGAAGACACTTCCCTATCACGTATGTATCACTCAAGGTGTGCTAGCACTCAGTTTTGCAACAAAAACGTCACCTTGCTTCTCTATTTACTCGGCAGAAAACAGAACAAGAAGAAGAAGAAGACTGTTGCCAAAACCGTGAAGGAGAGAAAGAGAAAAGGGAGGGAGAGCATTTTTCACGTGAAACCGTGAAGCATGAGAGAGAAAAGGCAAATGGTTTTTTCTTATATTTGTATTTTATTTCCAAAATAAAATCAAATACCAAAAACTTTTCATTTACCAAGTACAAAAGTCAAGAAAGCAAAAGGCTTTCATCATTTCAACTTTTGCTTTAAGTCACATCACATCACTTTAATAAAGTGACATGTTGTCAAGTCACATCACTCAAAGTGACAATTGATTTGACGATTGATGCGACTAGCGATTTGACGCTTGATGTGACTTGCATGCCGCGCTCGAATTCGAAATGCGAATGCGCTCGCAATCACTCTCGGGCTCGGGTTCGCTAATTCCAAATTAACGAATTTTCCGTCGCGTCGTAATTAAATGATTACGCCTAGCGAATTCACTATTCACGTCGCTAACGAATTAATTCGAAATTAATTCGTTCGCCCGAATTAAAATCTAATTTTAATTCCGCGTCGAAATCCAATTTCTAATAATATATCAAATATATATTATCGATTAATTCCCAATTAATCGTTCTCTCTCTTTTATTAATATTTTATCCCAGATAAAATATCTCTGCAAATAATCCCAGATTAATTTTCTCTCTCATCGAATTAATCCCAGATTAATTCTATCTCTCTCTTCTAATTAATCCCAGATTAATCAAAGTGCGAGTCATACGTCATCGGTGAATCTCAAGGAAGCGACCCATGAGATCTCCAGATATGTGGCAGTAAATACGATCGTCGGACTGTCCGAACACGTAAGTACCTCGTACTACGTTTATATCGATTTACAAGACAAGGTTGGCTTCTAGCAAAGCGCCATGCCTACCCAATTCTCCAGAAATATTCTTACAGGAATATATAGATCTGTATCAAGCGTAGTATACCGTAGTATTGTGTATATTGGCCCAGTATCGGATAATCACGTGCTAGGCCTGGGGCTGGATAAGTGTCTGCCCCGTACGAAGCACATGTCGGATGTCTGGTAACTAGTCTCTATAATCGGATATACATGACCTGTCATAATATCCCGATGGCCGCGCAGCACTTAAGAGCACTAATACCGTATCCTGCGTGACATCATCTCCATATGACTGAAGTGATACTTCCATCTTGACATCACACCCAATACTCTACGACTCTTGATAAACCCAGAAGTGGTGTACTCAGAACCCGTTTAAAGTCCCCTACCACCAAGACCAAAGTCTATCGATTATCGTAAGTATTAGCGATGTAAGTCTCAGGTTAAGACCATACACACCTACCTTGATTTCGGCCTCCCATAGACACATAGTCATAATACCAATGGGATTCTGGGGGTCTATCCAGAGCGAAGCTGTTTCCCGTACCATCGGTGAAACACGACCTCCTATCGCACTTGCATAAGTATCCAACACTTATATATATGAGAACTATGCCGTTGTGCCCTCACAAACGCGCACAAGTGTAATACTAGCCTATTCCGCATTATCGATGTCCAGTTTCAATAATACTACGGCTAGGGATATTTAATGATTAAACCTTCGGGAACTGATACTGTCTCATATCATTCTCAGTCCAGGTACTAATCATAGGGACCTCTCTTCATTTATATATCTATGGTGATCTAATCACAAATGATGAGAGTGCAATTTCCTTGTCACATAGTTAATTGCTTACAACAACACAATGATCTGTGCAAATAGTGACGCTATGGGTCATTTTGTCCAACAATCTCCCACTTGGCACATAGCCAGTCACTCAAGTGTCCCACACCTGAACTATGTACGGTTCGCTCAAATTGCTGAGGAAAGGTTTTCGTCAGCGGATTTGTTTAATTATCGTCTGACGCGATTTACATGATCATCACATCGCCACGATGTATGATCCGAACGAATCGGATGATATAGAAGTATATATCTGGATCGTCGATGAGACCTTTAATTCTTTAGCCTGTGCTGACGCCTAGCTCAGCTGCTAACAGAACTATATCTAATCTAATTAGATTTATTATCGATCCAAATGGCTTCTATTGCTGCCTCAGCTGCAGCAATAATCCGCATTTGTTGTTAATTCGGCAAAAGTTATCTTGCTCGGAAGATTTCCAGCTCACTGTCCCAGTTTTCAAACTTTATAGTACCGCAGTATTTACCGGTTTGGAAACTTGCAGCAGTGATCCCAGTCACTTCAAGTTCTCCATCTCCATAGTTTAAGATAGCATCTTTAGTTCTCTGAGATACTAACAGATGTTCTCAACTTCAATCCAGTGACTATCACTTGGATTGACATGATTGTGACTCCATATGCTCGAAGCGTATGAGACACCAATACAAGTACATTTTAATGTACAATTTCCCAGAGAGTGTTAACAACTCCAAATCTATCCCAGTAGATCTTTATTCCTTGAATAAAGGTTGTTACTCCCCAGAATTCTACGGAGAATTCTATTGAAAGAATATTCATGAAAGCCAAGCTTTCACCAATTATTTTATGGGAATTTCATTATCAGTGCCCTCTTCCACTAACCTCCTTATATACACAGAATTATTTCGTTTTGAGTTAAATCATAAACTATTATGATTATTTCAAAACGTCAGTTCCAAGAACCCTATGCTTGCTTCAATCCAAACATGGATTGAATAATCCGCAAACCTGTTTGTCGGTTATACAAAATCGTCAGAATGTTATAAACATTCTCCAAAAGGTTTCCTTTTCAGGAAAGCGATTTTGATTTGTAACTGACATATTTCATAAATGAAATATACAGTCATCAACAAGCTCTT
>SKCR01035504.1:0-81296 GCA_019454045.1 Zanthoxylum bungeanum
CACTCGAATTCCAAATGCGAATGCGCTCGCAAATAATCTCAGGCTCGGATTCGCTAATTCCAAATTAACGAATTTTCCGTTGCGTCGTAATTAAATTAGTACGCCTAGCGAAATCACTATTCACGTCGCTAATGAATTAATTCTAAATTAATTCGCTCGCCCGAATTAAAATCTAATTTTAATTCTGCGTCGAAATCCAATTTCGTTTAATATGTCAAATATATTAATCAAATCGATTAATTCCAAATTAATCATTCTCTCTCTTTAAATTTGATATTTTATCCCAGATAAAATATCTCTGTAATTAATCCCAGATTAATTCTCTCTCTCATCATATTAATCCCAGATTAATAAAAGTGCGAGTCATACGTCATCGGTGAATCTTTGGGAAGCGACCCATGAGATCCCCGGATATGTGGCAGTCAAATCGGTCATCGGACTATCCGAACACATGAGTACCAAGTACACGTTTTACCGATTTACAAGACAGGTGGCTTCTAGCAAAGCACCAAGTCTACCCAATTCTCCGGACATATCCATCTAAGAATATTTAAGATATGTATCAAGCGTAGTATACCAAGTATTGTGTATATCGGCCCAGTATCGGATTGTCACGTGCTAGGGCTGGGGCTGGATAAGTGTCTGCCCCGTCCGAAGCACATGTCGGATGTCTGGTAACATAGTCTCTATAATCAGATATTCATGACCTGGTCACAATATCCCGATTGGTTGCGTAACACTCAAGAGCACTAGTACCGTATCCTACGTGACATCATCTCCACTATGACTGAAGTGATACTTCCATTTGACATCACACCCAATACACTACGACTCTCTGATAAACCCAGAAGTGGTGTACGCAGAACCGGTTAAAGCCCTGTACCACCAAGACCAAAGTCTATCGATTATCGAAGTATTAGCGATGTAAGTCTCAGGTTAAGACTATACACACCTACCTTGATTTCGGCCTCCCATAGACACATAGTCATAATACCAATGGGATTCCGAGGGGTCTATCCAGAGCGAAGCTGTTTCCCGTACCATCGGTGAAACACAACCTCCTATCGCACTTGCATAAGTATCCAATACTTAAATATATGAGAACTATGCCGTTGTGCCCTCACAACGCGCACAAGTGCAATACTAGCCTATTCCGTATTATCGATGTCCTGTCTCGATAATACTCCGGCTAGGGATATTAATGATTAATCCTTCGTGGACTGATACTGTCTCATATCATTCTCAATCCAGGAACTAATCATGGACCTCTCTTCATTATATATCTATGGTGATCTAATCACAAACGATGAGAGTGCAATCTCCTTTGTCACATAGTTAATTTGTACAACAACACCGTGATCTGTACAAATAGTGACGCTATGGGTCATAACTGTCCAACACCAACTCCTAGATAGCGATAGGTAGTCATACAACCCTCCCACTACGTCGAGGTGGTAGATCATTCTAAAAAACTTGCAACTGACGCTTAGATGTCGAAGGTATTATATGTCTGTCAACAGTTGTTGACGATGAACCAACAAGTAACTAGTCGATTAATACCTTACTACGAGGTTTGAACTCCTTTATATAGTCCTTATCTGGAAATATAGCATTTATCGACAAAAACACTTTGTTATCTTCAGGACTATAAAAGAATCCACCTATAGTCTCCTTAGGATAGACTACAAATAGGCACATCCGTGAACGAGGCTCGAACTTAGTAGTCTTATTTTTCAGCATATGTGCTGGACAGTCCCATATGCAGAAATGTCGTAAACCTGTTTTACGACCTCTCCATAACTCTAAGGGAGTCTTAGGAACAGACTTAGATGGACAAACATTTAGGATATATATTATAGTTTGCAATGCATAACGAACTAGGAAGTGAACTATAACTAAATATAAAGTTTATCTTGTCTAGTAGGGTCCGATTTCTCCTTTCTACAATACCATTTTACTGTGGTGTTCTAGGTGCTGTGCGCTGGAATGCTATCCTATGCTAGACTAGGAATTTCTCAAAATCTCTGTCAAGGTATTCCCCTCAACAATCTGATCGTAGAGTTTAATCGTCTTACCTAATTGGTTCTCAACCTCAGCATGATACTCTTTGAGCTTTTCAAAAGTATATGGCTTGTGCTGTATTAGGTAACATACTCATATCTAGAATAATCGTCAATAAATGTGACGAAACATTCATAACCACTTCGTGGCTCTTGCATTCATCGATGTGGGTAAACATACCCATATCTAGATCTCTCTTGTATCAAGTCCCTATATTCAGTAGTTGATTCTTTTTATTACTCAATTGAGGGTTTCACTTCCCAAACCAACAATCAGAATATATTCAAATTAAAACACATTAAATCAATTGGGTAATCGATGAATTACTTTCTCTATGTTAAGAGTACACTATGTTATCGTTATGACTTATCTAACGTCGACAATATACCCACATCCAGTACTGTAGCATAAGGTTAACTCATAAAACAACAATACCAGTTACAACTGGGTTCCCTAATTACACATAGAAAAAATATAACTATTCCAATATGAAAATTAGTAAAACACAATCACTGGATTATAAATCAAAAGATAATAGAGAATACCAAAATATCAATTGTATGAAACGTTTAAAGATCATTCATGAATCAAAAACATCAATATAAAAAGTTAAGTACAAGAGTTCATCTCTAGTTTTGCCTAGGAGATTAGTTCTCCATAGAAAATAAAGACATAGCCTGAAGGAATCGGAGAGACATTATGTCTGGCATGAAGCTTTTTCATTTTTCTCTCTCAAATATTTGATTTTTACTATTTGTTGTGTATTTCTTCTCCCCATTTTTTAGGGTTTTGGACGTGCTTGGGTATTATAGGGAAGTCCCGGAGTCCTTGTATATGTAAAACACTGCTAAATTAAGTTTACGGGCATCTGTCGGGGCGCTGTTGTTGTCGGAAAGTGGCATTGCGACGCCCAACTCTTGGCAATTCTCTATGAAAAAATTTGCTAAAGGCGCATCGTGACGCTCAAAGGTGGGCATCGTGACGCGTAACATAAATTTTGGTTGCTATTTTGTGCATTTTCCGCTCTTCCCGCGTGCTTCCTATGCGTCCGTAAGGTCCCAAAACACGTGTAATAGCTCCAAGATCCATGTTCCATTGCTTTCTAATAATAAAACATAAAATAACCTAGAATTATGATTAAATACTTGATAATAAAGCTGAATTAGTGATGTTCAAAGTACATTTTCAAGCACTTATCACAACCCCAACTAGCGTATTGTTGATCCTTAGAAATTCAAACGCAAAAAAACAAAAATAAACTAAACTAAATTAAACATAAATAAATAAAAACTATCTAAGCCACTTTCATATGGATCACGATTGCATTTAGCGTATGCAATAAGCCTTTAAACCCCTAGGTGACCCTAGTGGACAGTTATAGTCTTGTGAGAGCTTACAGCGACGACACCCACAAACGTCATTCAAATATATACAAAAATGCAAAAATAACAAAATGAAATAGTCCCAATAGTTACATATATTATTGTCCTTAAAGAATACCTAGCAATGAAATCAGAGAACATTCAAAGTACTCAATGCAACTCACATCCAAGTCATTGAACAATCATCTAAGCCAGACCCATAATGTGTGTGTGTAAAGGTTCATTTACATCACGAATCTTAGGTAAGCCAACTCAATGATTTCATTTAAAAATTTGGGATCCGATTGGTCAAACCAACCTAGATATCTCAAATGTTCTCTGGAATTTCCTTTCTTTGGTCAGTATAGTATGATTTTTTTTCTTTTTCTTCTTTCAAAATCTCTTTTTTTCAACACACCTACCCTTTAAGGTAGCATTTCTCCTCATGGTGGTCCTAACACTTGCCAATGGGAAGCTTCACGCTTATCGGTTATAAGTGGTTTAATTTATTCTTTTTTTTCTTCTTTTTTTCCTTTCTGTTTTTATTTTAAACCATACCATACATCATAACACTAGCAAATCAATATAGACATCTAAGCGAACGGTCATTCATCGAACATGTAATTTTCTTCAACTAGTCACTTTGCCAACTACCTAGGTTCTTACTGCTAAAAAAACTATAGTTAAATACTTACAAGTCTAACCTAGATTAACTACTCAAGACATTAGATAAAAGTACATTAAAGAACTTATCATTTCTATGATTTCATCCTAAAGGAAACAATAGTCATCATTAGACTTATGCTTTACTATTAAGGACTAAAAACTAATTACTATATTTTTTTTGAATGGAGATATGACAACTTGGATAATGCATGAACAACTCCACAAAATCATTGACATTACCACCCCAACCTATATCAAATAGTGTCCTCAATGTAAGATAAACTTAAAGAAAAATAGTAAGGAACAACAATATTGTGCTTGGAGTTGTGTGGGCTGTGTGGGTTGCGTTAACACCTGTATAAATACCGATGCAAATAATAGACATGCAATAACACATAATAAAATAAAACTGAAGTAAAGAAAACAAAAACAAAATAAAAAATAAATAAAATAAATGTATATGCAAAGGTTGCCTCCCCGCCAGCTCTAAGTTTAACGTCTTCAGCCAGACGTAATTCCCCAAGTTGTCATGGTGGATTCCACTGATGATTAAGACATGAAACATAATTATTGACTGTTTGTCGCAATTTATCCATGGATCCCCCAGGGTCTACTGATGGTTGAAATTTTAGGCTGCACATATGGAAAAATTGGCTCTACCTCTGCTTTAACTTTCCATGGATCATCTTCAAGTGAGTAGTGACTCTTATTTTCCTCATTTTATGGTTCTTTAGGGTCAACTCCAGTTCAGGACAGTTAGATTCATGTTTTATAGAGGCTATCTCCGGTAAGACTGTGTCTGTCAGGTATGTATGACGACACCCGTCATCACCTTGTGGTTTTTCCCCGACGTGAAAAATATTCACTTCCAATGTCATATTCCCAAATGATAATTTCATTAGACCATTACTACAATAAATGAGGGCATTAGCTGTAGCAAGAAAAGGTCTACCTAAGATAAGAGGGATTTTTGACTCAGTTTTAACCACAAATTGCGTATCTAAAATCAGAAAATCAACAGAATTTTAGAATATATCGATTTGTAGTAAAATATCCTCAACTATCCCGGCGGTGTTCTGATAGAGCGATCAGCTAACTATAAAACCACAGATGTACGATTAATCTCTCCAAGTTCTAGCTACATATAGATAGAATATGGCATAAGATTGACACTAGCACCTAAATCCAATAAAGCCTGACTGAACTCATATGTGCCAATGTGGCAAGCAATAGTATGGCATCCCAAATCCTTGTATTATAGTGTGGACCTCTGGTCAATCACTGCACTTACTTGTTCTGTGAGGAATGCAGTCTTTTTCACATGATGCTTTCTCTTCATGGTGCATAGATCCTACAAATCCTTCGCATATGTGGGAACATGTTTGATCACATGTAATAGAGGAAAGTTAATTTTTACTTGCTTTAAATGTTCTAGGATCTCACCATTACGGTCTGTAGCTCTCCCAGAAGGCCTAAGAGCTTGAGGGAAGGTACTCGAACTGGGCTCTGAACCACTTGTTCTTCATGAAGAATATATGCATTACTACATGTGGTGTCATCTTTAGTGTTAAAAATGTCATACATATTTATCTTTTTACCACTCCTAGTGGTTATGGCATTAACACCTTTTACATTATAAGCTTCATGGTCAACATGTACCATGTGTTGCCCTTGCAGATTTGGTTGAGCCTGATATGAAAATTTTCCTGGTTCTTGCACACTTAACATGTTAGTCAATTTAGAGACTTGACTCTTTATCTCCTTATTTTCTTCAACCACTATAGCTATTAATGACTCAAACCATTGATTAGTTTTACTTTGGGCCTCTATAAATGCATGCACAGTGTCCTCTATGGAGTTTCTAGAATTGGTTTGTGTGTGATACTGGGGGCATTGTAACCTCTAGGCTGTGGTGTTTGAGTGAGCTATTTAGATTCGTGTTTCCAACTGAAATTTGGGTGGTTCCTCCAACCAGGATTATAAGTATCTGAATACGGTGTATAAGGTTCTTGTACATCCCTAAGGCATTACATTGTTCCACATACATTTCCCTCATCTCACCATATAAAGGACAGTATTGGGCAAGGTGTTCAAACCCCTTACACATAAAACATACCCCTTGAGGTTCTAACTGGGCTACCGCATGCATAGATTTGCTATCTTTGGCTTTTAAAGCTCCTATTTCTCTAGTTAATAGCTCGACGTATGCTTTAAGACTATCATTTTCCCTAAAGTGGTGTATGCCGCCGCTAGAAGGCGTGGAACGTATCCTATCAGTGCTATCCAATGCATTAGGTCATGTTCAAGTGTGAGATTCTTTGGCTAGGTCATTTAGGAACTCGAGTGCCTCATCAGGGTCCTGTCGTATAAACTCACCATTGTACATCGTCTCAATGAATTGGCGCTCCCTAGGGTTTAGGCTGTCATAAAAGTAACTCATTAAGTGCCAACTCTCATACCCATGGTGAGAACAACGAGCTAACATCTCTTTAAACCTCTCCCAAGTTTGATAAAGGGTTTCACTGTCTTTATGGGAGAAAGTAGAGATCTGTCTTTTCAATGCATCAGTTTAATGGTGTGGGAAGTATTTATTGAAAAATGTATGTGTCATCTCACCACATGATCCTATTGAACGAGGTCTCAAAGAATATAACCAGCTTTTAGCTCTATGTTTAAAGGGAAAAGGGAAAAACTTAAGTCTAATTGTATCTGTAGTCCTAAATCGGTCATGAAAGGTTTCTACAACCTCTTGAAATTACCTAATATGCACATAAGGGTTCTCATTCTCCAAACCAAGAAAGGTTAGGAGATACTGTATCATTCCAGGTTTAAAGTCTATGTGTGGTGCATTAGAAGGAAACATTATGCATGATGGTGTAGCTGTGCGAATGGGATGGAGATACTCCTTAAGAGTCCTAATGGGTGGCCTCTCATAATCACTCATGTTGTGTGTGCTAGATGTAGATGGTGTGGCAAAAAGGTTGTCAAATAGACTTTCTGAATCTGAATCTTCCTCTTCAATTCTAAAAAATCTACCAAACTGATCCCTTAGTATAGACATGCATTCAACACAATTAAAATAAGAAACATAAATAAAAAAATTGAAACTAAAAATAAATATATAATCTAAGACTAAAACTGAAATAAAGTAAATAAATAAAATAATAGACAAAAATAAAGATGGAACGAAGTTACCGCTTTGCTGTGGATTAAGCAAACCTGCTTCTTTTGATCGTACACCGTCTCTCCCCGGCAACAACGCCAAAATTTTATAACGCCCAAAAAGTACTTGCGGTTATCGCAATATAGTTTGAGTGTTGATTCCTCAGAGAGATGGTTACGAAGGAACTGAATTACTGAATACGAACGTTAGTAATAACTTAATTAAAGAAAATGATTGAATTGGCAGTTTAGATTAAAGATTATGAAAAACACATAGGAATTTTCAATAGAGAAAGTCAGCAAAACGTCGGGAATCCCTCTTGTATCAAGTCCATGTATTATGTAGTTGATTCCTTTTATTACTCAATTGAGGGTTTCACTTCCCAAACCAACAATCGGAAGATATTTCAAATTAAAACACATTAAATCCATTGGTAATCGATGAATTACTTTCTTTATGTTAACAGCACACTATGTTATCGTTATGACCTATCTAACGTCGACAATATACCCACATCCAATACTGTAGCATAAGGTTAACTCATAAAACAACAATACCAGTTACAACTGGGTTCCCTAATTACACATAGAAAAAATATAACTATTCCAATATGAAAATTAGTAAAACACAATCACTGGATTATAAATCAAAAGATAATAGAGAATACCAAAAAATCAATTGTATGAAACGTTTAAAGATCATTCATGAATCAAAAACATCAATATAAAAAGTTAAGTACAAGAGTTCATCTCTAGTTTTGCCTAGGAGATTAGTTCTCCATAGAAAATAAAGACATAGCCTGAAGGAATCGGAGAGACATTATGTCTGTCATGAAGCTTCCTCGTTCTTCTCTCTCAAATATGTGGTTTTTAATATTTATTATGTATTTCTTCTCCAAAATGTGATTACGCACAAAAAGTACATGCAGTTATTGCAGTATAGTTGCCGTGTCAATTCCTCAAAGAGATGATTACGAAAGAACTGAATTACTTAATACGAACGTTAGCAATAACTTAATTAAAGAAAATGATTGAATTGGCAATTTAGATTAAAGATTATGAAAAACACGTTGGAATTATGAATAGAGAAAAACAGCAAAACACCGAGAATCCCTATTATATCAAGTCCCTATATTCAATAGTTGATTCCTTTTGTTACTCAATTGAGGGTTTCACTTCCCAAACCAACAATTGGAAGATATTTCAAATCAAAACACATTAAATCCATAGGTAATCAATGAATTACTTTCTCTATGTTAACAACACACTATGTTATCGTTATGACCTATCTAACGTCGACAATATATCCACAGGCAATACTGCAGCAGAAGAATAACTTATAAAACAATAATAACAGTTACAACTGGGTTCCCCAATCAAACATAGAAAAAGAATGACTATTCGAAAATTAGTAAAACACAATCTCTGGATTATAAATCAAAAGATAATATAGAATAAAAAATATCAATTGTATTAAACGTTTAAAGATCATTCATGAATCAAAAACATGAATATAAAAAGTTTAGTACAAGAGTTCATCTCTAGCTTTGTCTAGGAGATTAGTTCTCCATAGAAAAGAAAGACATAGCCTGAAGTATCGGAGAAACATCCTGTCTGGCATGAAGCTTTCTCGTTCTTCTCTCTCAAATATGTGATTTTTACTGTAACATCCTGAATTATTTTAGAATATTAGCATGAATTTTTTTTTTTCGCGCGTGAGGCCGCGTCCGAACGCCACGCGAAGTCAATTTTAGTGTATAATGGGAACTTTTTCAAGAAATTAATTAGAAGACAATAATAATTAAACTGGATTAATTTGAGATTTGCCAAACAAGAGTAGATAAATCTAGATATTTCTACATACTATACACGTGTAACATACTTACACATCTAAATTAATAATTACACTTGTTCCAGAAACACCCACACAATTATTTAAACACACACACGTGTTACACTTAATAATATACACACACACAGTTAATTAAAAAACACACCCAGTTTACACACATACAGGCCGAAATGAAGAAATAATAAAGGCCGAGAAGAATCAAAAGGAGGCAGGCCGAAAGAGAACGGCCAAGAAGAAAGTAGAGAATAAAGGATAAGGCCGAAAGAGAGAAAATGGCTGAGAAGAAAAAAAGAGAGAGCAGGGAAACCGAGAGAGTGAGCCGAATCCAAGAAGAAGAAGAAATGGAAGAGAGAGGGGCTGGACCGAGGAGAAGATACCGAGAGAGAGAAACAATTAGTAAGTACATTATGACTATGATTTCCTTGAGCTTAATTTAATTTAGCTATTTGGACTTGGATTGAATTATGAATTTGACGGTAACCCTAGATTATGAACGAATTTCTCAGCCCCTAATTTCAGAATTTTCATGAAACCTAGACTTTAATTGTTGTATTCGGTTTGATTTAGTTTGCTAGGGCTGTCATTTATGTATTTCGTGATAAATGATGTGGGTTAAACTTTGAGTGATGAGAATAGATAATTTTCCCCAAATGGCAGCTATGGCCGAATATATGGGGTGAGGGGAAGTTTAATTATGTTTTGATGATGGTGATATAGGCATGGTGTAAAGCATTTAAGAGTGTAGAGATTTCTATTGAAGTGAGGAATTATTAAGCTATGCTATGGTGGGGTGTGGTCATTTGTTTAGGGGATTAGACTGGAATTTTAATAAGTTAATTTTTGGTGAAGTAAATGAAGTAGTGATAAGCATAGGTAAATGAGTTGTGATGGATGATATTGTTTGGTTGTGAATAAATAAATAAGTGGTTTGTGTATGTTATAATATATACTGATTTTGTTGATGAAAAAATTGTTTTTGTAATGTAATAGATGTATTTTGGGTGTTGGAATAATTGCCGGAAAATGTTTCCGACTTGAAATAAGCGAAAATTGCCAAAAACGATGTTACCGGGTGGATTTTGAGCCAGCCGGGTGACGGCTGTGAAAATAGTGATTCCGTCACTGTTGGGACAGCCCGTGAACTGCCCCGACACTATTGGAGCTAACCTGGGTAGTTTCCATAAGTGTCAGGTAGTCGGTTTGGTCAAAAATGAGTTTTAGGCAATTTTGCGGAAAATCGATTTTCATAAAAGTTTCGCGAGTTTTCAACTATATTTATGTTAATATATTATATTAAATAAATTAGTTTAGGTAATATATGAATAAATTATTCATATTAGATATTGAATAATTTATTCGGTATTTTGAAAAAGTTTTAAAATACGATATCGCCCGAACCCCCGCTTCCGCTGCGCCCCATCACCCAAAACCCCAACAAAAATGGTATTATGTAAATTTAAATAACCTGAAAGGAAGTTGAAGATGTGTGCATTTAAATATAATTGTGTATTAAAATAAACATATGAATATGATTTGGAATCCTGGTTTTACTTGTGTGCGAATCTAGGATTTGGAAATTTAACATGACAAAGAAGTTGAAGATCCTGTGATTTAAGAGTATGTGCATAGAATGATACAGTAGTAGAGCTTTGAACGTGTGTACAAGTATGGAATTAGTAAGTTAGTTCAAGAAGCGTCTATGCATATACATATGTTTTTGAGTATATATATATATATATATGTGTGTGTGTGTGTAGCAATGGAAATGAATGAATAAGTAAACCATATATAAACAAAGACATACATTCGTTATGAGGGTCGATTGTGTGTACATGACATATACTGCTTGTCGTATTGTTTGTGAGCCATCGGTTTTATAATTCATGACAGTTAAGTTTTGATGAAGTTAATGTGGTGGTGATAAGTATATGCACATGTGTATATAATGGTACATTTATATGATAAGTAGTGTTATGGTTTCTATATGTGTGTTAACTTGAAGATCAGTTTGATATTAGAACTGGGAATTAAGAATTGAGTTAAGGAGATTGCATAATAGAGAAGAATGTAAAATGTTATGATATGCTAATATAGTTGGTGTGATAACTTGAGCATGTATGATGAATGCTTGTAAAGAATAGAATACATATGTCATTAATTTATAAGAAAGCAAGTATATATAAATATGACTACATAAAGACAAGTACATAAGAAAGCATGGCTGTGATTAGTGAAAGCATAAGAAATGTATATGCATGTTTGTGCATTAAGATTTTCATAAATTGAGTTGAAATTAAGAATGATTTTGTAATTCAAAGTATTTTAAAGGGAAAGTTTAAAGTGTTTTTCTTTTGAAAGAAATGTATTTCAAAAAATGTTTTACAGTTTCGAGATACAGAGTATGATTTTTATGTTTTTCGGGGCATGAGGGAAAAACCTCACCCCAGTATGTAACTTGAGATACAGATGGAATTGACGGATATCATATGGATTCGGGAATGGGATTTGACCCATCCCAGCTGTACATTGTTGGAATTGACAGATTTATATACATGTGCACATGTGGATGACTGGGGGACGCTCTCAGATCCTCGAGTGGGACTAGGGGGACGGCGATACGTAACGCCCCTAGATCATAAGTGCTCGGATGGTATATTCCTGGGCGGAGATGCGCCTATGGGCGGAGATTTGGTGGCATGGGGAACGGCGATACGTAACGCCCTATGTCACCGGTAGGGTGTTTAGGGGGACGGCGATACATAACACCCCTAAACACCGGTGTATTCGGCGGGACGACGATACGTAACGCCCCTGAACACCAGATCGATACTGTGGTACAAGATGATCGTATATTGATTTTCAGATTTCGGTTTTCAGAAAAAAAAAAAATTAAAAAAAGATTTCAGATTTTAGTTTTAAGAAAAGATTTTCAGAAAGGGATTTAGAAAGGGATTTGGAACGACAGGTTTTATAAAGAGTTTCAAGAAATAGTTTTTAGAAAACAGTTTTTCAAAAAGGTTTTCAGAAAATATTTTATAAAATACATGGCATGATAAAGTAGAAAATAATTAATAAGTTATACATAAAGATCATATATTCTGGATATCATCGGGAGAGCATGTAATTGGCATTAATGCATAATGGCGTGTTTGCATCAGCATGTATATATATATATATATAATTAGTACTTGTGTGTGTGGTGTATGCACAGTGCATTGATGATAGTGTAAGTATGTATTACGTAGAATAAGAATTACAGGATCATGACATATTTAAGTAGAGCTGAATTTACAAATTGAGAATATAAATCATACATTTAGATAGATATATATATATATATATATATTATATATATATATATATATATATATATAATATATATATAATATAACCTATACTAATGCATAATAACATTATTGTGTTTCTAAGCATAAGAAGATGGATATTGGCATGAACTGTATTTACACAAGAGAAATTTTTGTGGATGATAGTTTATGACGAATGATTCCATATACATGTATAATATTATTGAGTTGGAAATAGTAATTTGCATATGCATGTATTTATATCGTTAAAGCTTAAATAAATTCAAACTTGGCTATATGAAGTTATAGGTGTAAATGTATATTAGATTGCAAATGTTTATGATATGGTGATAATTTGTTATGTAAGTGGACTTATTTATTTGCATGTGAGGTATATTAGTGATAGAATTACTATATAGAATATAAGACAGTTAAAGAATAATGTTTAATAGCAAGAACAATTTTAAATCCGATATGATGATATTAAGATAAGTATGATAAATAACCAAACTAGATTTGTAAAGAGTGAGTGAGTAAGTATTGAGATATCAGATTGGCGCAGCGAAAACATGGTAAAACCTGATTTAATAGAAATAATATGAATGATGAACCTAAACAAGAAACAAGACTTAAAGTTCACGTATGAATAGTTAGAAAGACAGTAGCTAGAAATAAGTTTGAAAAATGAATAAGAAATCAAAAAAATACATCAGGTTTGATACATGTGTATGATCATAAGAGATGCATATTAATATAAAATGGAAATCACACTTTGCTTGTGTTTGATGCTCAAGGAATGAACATAGTTACTTACTGAGTCTAATGACTCACACCACAATAGTGTTTAAGTTTTGCAGATTGGTGACCCGATCGGTCGATAACAGTCATCAGAGCTTGAGGAGCCGAATAGCAGCATTGCAGTCAGCCAGTCACTAAATTTTAGGGGAAATAAAGAGTCTAGTAGTTTATGTTTAAGATTGTATAAGTTGTAACGTGCTGAGCACAAGTTTATTTTAGAAAAGTTTTTGTATATACGAACTTTCGGGCACGGAGCCCTGGTTGTATTATGTCTGCATCGTGTATTAGTTGGGCCCTTTGATTGCATTAATGTTGAGATATCGGCATGAGGCCGAGATTTTATTTTCAAGTTGTAAATGGACGCTGGCTATAGGCCAGATTGCATGATGTTATAAATACATCTGCTGAAATTTTTCTAGAACCAGAGGCTGATGGAGATGGGTTTAGCCTATCTCCTGCCGGTAGCATCCTAGCTTAGGCGGGATGTTACATTTAATCTTTGTTGTGTATTTCTTCTCCTATTTTTTTTAGCATTTTGGATGAGCTTGGGTATTTATAGGGAAGTCCCAGAGTCATTGTACACAACCGAATTAAGTTTATTGGTATATGTCGGGGCGCCACGGTGCTAGAAAATGGCATTGTGGTACCCAAATCTCGGCAATTCTCTATGCAATAATTCTGTTAAAGGCGCGTCGCGACGACAGAAGGTTGGTGTCACGACACGCGATATAAATTCTGGTTGTTATTTCGCTTGTCTTCCACTCTTCCCGCGTGCTTCCTATGCGTCCGTAAGGTCCCAAAACATAAAATAAACTACAATTCAGATTAAATACTTGATAAATCAAATTCCTGCCAAAACCAGGAATGAATAACACATTGCCCAAATTTAAATAACTATTATTTAAAAAATAAAGACTGGAAACTCCCACTGCTCTTGCTCAAACGACATCCACTGTCCCGACCCTCATGGTGTAGTTACATTCATCAAGGTCCCACCATAAATTAAGCAGTTGTAAAAAAGAACTAGCATGGTTAGTGGCTCCAAAATCAACAATCATTACAGACTTATCATCCTCCACTAATATAGATTCGATGATAAGTATATCGTATTTACTTGTAGCATTCTTCTCTTTCAGCTCAGCAAGATATTTAGGACAATTTCTTTGCAAATGTCTGTCATTGTTATAGTGGAAACATTTTCCCTTGGGCTTGGAACCTTTATAGCTTCCATTGTTCTTCTTCATCGGTTTTGCCTTAGCCTTCCCAATACCTTTCTTTTTATTCTTTGCAGATTTAGAAGATTAAGTAACACTAGCCTCAACACTCGCCTGAAGCATGGACTCTTAATGGGTGAGCTCATTGAGCAGTTGGGTCAAAGTAAAAGACAAATTTTCATAACATAGCTGTTTTTAAATTGCAGGAAACTCTTTGGAAGAGTTTCCATAGTCATGGTGACCTGGCTTCGCTCGTCAATACACGCACCATGGGTTTCAACATTATTGAGATATGTCATCATCCTCAAAAAGTGCTCCCGAACTAATGTCCATTCCTTCATCCTTGTAGTCATCGCTGAGACCATGGTCTCATGACGCTAACGCTCTGAAGGCTGCCCAAACATGCCCTGTAACGACTCTATCATCTGATATGTTGTAGCCATAGACTCATGTTTTGTAGAAAGAACCTCGGACATCCCTGCTAACAAGTGGCTGCATGCTTTCTCATTTATCGCGACCCATTTTTGGTAAGCATCGCGTACAGCTTGGCCAGCATTTCTGGCCGACTTGGGAGGACAATCCTCTTTCAGAATAACTTTAGGTCTTCACATACCATGATAGCGTTCATGTTACTTTTGTTGGGGTTTTTAACAGTATAGTCGGGTAATACAGCGGGACGCGAAAAATCAAAATTTTCCGATTTAAATTATTTTTCTTCGGTAATTAAAATAAACTAATTTATTCCAATTACTCAATACTTATAAATTCAGATTTTTATCTAAAAATCCAGAATTGCCGTGAACCCCCTAAAGTTTGCATTTTGATTATTTTAGTCCTAAGTTGTCAAATACAAGCTTAGGTGATTTCCAATCAATTCCAAAATGATTTATACATGTCATATACATCAAAATACAACTCATATAAAAATTCCCCATTTTTTTTCAAATTGTCGAGAACACCCAATAGTTTACATTTTGATCATTTTAGTCCTAATTTGTCAAATACAAGCTTAGGTGATTTCCAATCACTACCAAAATGATTTTTATATCTCATATACTTCAAAATACAACACATATATGAAAATTCCCAATTTTGGCTTAGGTAAAAACCCTAATTTTTCAAATTAATCAAATTAACAAAATTAACCAAAATTAATTCAATATATCACTTTAATCCAATCTCTACAACACCAAACGACCCTCACTACTTTGAAACAACTCTAAAACAATTCTAGGTCATCAATGAGTAGCTTAACAACCCAAAATAAAGAGAGTAGAAAAATATGTGAACATCATATGTTAAAGTTAAGAACAATAGAAATATGTTTCTATCTAAACAAAAGATGAAATTACATACTAATCTTCAAGTTTTCTTTGATTTTCTTCTTAGCAATTCACTTTTTTTCTCTCAACTTATTTTTTTGGAGGCTTAACCTAATAGAAGCAAATGAAAATAAAAACCTTTATATATGTCCTAGGGTTGGCCGGAATTCATGGAAAAAAAAATATATATATTTTCTAAGTTTTATTCAAATTAAAGAAGCCAAAATCAATTTGACAACCATTTTCCATAAATGTAAATAAGTCAAATATTAATCATTTCCTAACAAAAGTATCACCTTATATATTTTTTATTTCAATTTCTTTAATTATTTAACAATTAAATAATTAAATAATTACTTAAATATAAATATCTAAATATATGTATCATATTTACTTTAAATAATCAAAATACATATATTTAAGATATATGTCAAATATCTTATTTGAAAATTAATTAATGTGTATTTAATAAAATCAATTATTAAATACAAATACACTTTAATTAGGAAATGACCGAAAGGTCCCTATCCATATATCTTTCAGTTTAACCGTTAAACGATATATAAATAATCAATATTATTCATAAATATTGCATTAGTGTTATACGAGTATATTTCATTATGTGAGACTCTCTAAGTTCAGTCATATTTGTCACGAAATCCAATTTCGTGTCCATAATCCACTCACCCGTAAATTATGACGACCACAGATAAACTAGGTGAACCATACAGGTCGAGGTCATTGCATACGTATAATCCATATGTCTCATGTATCCGGATTATTCTAGAGATATAGATATTAACGTCAAATGTCTATAGGTATAATCCGTCTATGTATCTGTTAACAATCTATTAATAACACTTAGAACTCACTTCTATAGTGTACCACGACCCCATGTATTTAATAGATTGCTAATCCCATATTGAATACCTATACTCTGTATAAAGAACTGACATTTCTTGACACACGTATGATATCCTGAATATCAGTCCACACCCAACAAAAATTCGGAGGTCTGACCCAAATAGGTCGGTGACCTTACTGCCATCAAAGTGTGGAGGATATCTCACATATCCACATTGATATCTCAAGTCAAAGAATCACTATGCTACTCAACCCGAGAAGATTCTTATTGACATTGGTGTACCATCTATTAAGAATCTTCGATGAGTCATTAAATGTTTATCCATATAAAAACCTACATGTCTATACGAGTCTCAAAGACTCACAGTTCATTGAATAACCGTTGAAATCTAAGATTCCAATATACGACACGTATCGGTCTCCCGGGTTTACTTACTGACCAAGTAATCTAAACCTTGATCAGGAACAGTTCAAGAAATGATACTGTTAAGATACAACTCAATATTAGTTGCGACGCTTTTACAACTGTATCATAACTAATCATTCTAAGGTTTATTAGGTCTTTACCATATGATAAAAGAAGTTATCTAACTCTTTATTTTATTCATAATAAAATATTTACATAAGTATTTACAGGGAAATACAAAAGAAATTGGCGATCTAAGAACCAATCCTAACGTTTTTCCATTTCACATGATTTTCTCCTGTTAAATTATCGTTAGAGAGAATGACAATTATTGCAGAAACCATGGCTGAAATAAAATTAAATAAACATGCATTCAATATTCATTCATCGCATATTAAAATTATCAAACATTTAGACATAAAATTAAACATAATGCATGAACCATGAATAATGAATTAGAAACCTTAGAGAATTAATATTCCACATAAATCATCATCCCACAAATAAGTACCGCCGTAGGGTAAGTCATGTATTTGCATGATAGATCGAGACAATCTTAATTGATTAATATATTGTTGGGGTTGGTGCTCAGAGCGCCAATCCAGACCGTATTTATGTCTGATTCATGAATACGAACATCCCCTTATTCCATAATATTACTTATTTATGGTTGCACCTCTTGTTCTTATATACGTATTCGATCTGATTACGATTAGATTGAAACTAAATGTGGTTTAGTGATATGTATATATTAGACAAAGGCCCGATAATATATAATGCAGTACGCAGTTACAAAGTTAGTTTGTAATTGACATTGGGAAGTGTCACTGCTATATGAATATTATCAAACATACTTCCTGGTCAAGATTTGCTAACACGGGTCGGTTAGTCAAATCCGTTGAGACTAGTACATGTCGTATATCGAGACTTGGTCCGATGGTTTATCCCAATGAACCATGAGTCTAGGGAGACTCGTATAGACGTGTAGGTGTTTATAATGGATAAACACTGAACGGCTCACCGAAGATTCTTAATGGATGGTACACCAACGTCAATAAGAATCTTCTCGGGTTGAGTAGCATAGTGGTCATTCGACTTGAGATACCACTGTGGATGTATGAGACATCATCCACACTTAGATGGCAGTCACGTCACCGATCTATTTAGATCAGACCTCCGCATGTTCGTTGGGTGTGGACCGATCCTCAGGATATCCTGTGTGTGTCAAGATAGGATCCGTTAGTTCTGTGTACAGAGCATAGGTAGTCCATATATAATTAGCAGTTTGTTAAATCTTTGGCCACAGTATACATCGGAAGTAAGTTCCGAGTGTTATTTAGAGATTGCTAATAGATACGTCAACGAGATAATACCTATAGAGATTTGACGTTTACATCTATATCTCTGGGATTATCTGGATACCTGTGACAGAGGGATTATACGTATGCAATGACCTCGACCTGTATGATTCAGCTAGATTATCTGTGCTCGTCATAATCTACGGGTGGATAGATTATGGACACGAAATTGGATTTTGTGACGGATATACCTGAATCTAGAGAGTCTCAATAATGAAACATACTCGTAGAGCACTATAGCAACATTTATGAATAATGATGATTATTTATAAATCGTTTAA
This sequence comes from Zanthoxylum bungeanum, assembly GCA_019454045.1. Lineage (NCBI taxonomy): Eukaryota > Viridiplantae > Streptophyta > Magnoliopsida > Sapindales > Rutaceae > Zanthoxylum > Zanthoxylum bungeanum. Next base: position 18,651 of record SKCR01035504.1, read on the forward strand.
TCGTTAAACAAAAAATACATGCGAACGGGCCAAACCGTCATTTCCTAATTAATGTGTATTTGTATTTAATATATGATATTATTAAATACACATTAGTAAATAGTCAAATAAAGGTATTTGACATATATCATTAATATATGTATTTGAGATATTTAAAGCAAATATAATACATATATTTGATATATTTGTATTTGATTAATTATTTAATTATTTAATTGTTAAATGATTAATATAATTAAAATATAAATATATCACCAAATGATAAAGTTAGGAAGTGATTATAAGTTGCAATTGTTGACTTATACATTAAAGGAAAAGGTTGTCAAATTGATTTTGACTTCTTAAGATATTTGTTCAAAATTGTTTGAAAAATGAAAATATCTTATTCCTTTATTTCTTGATAAATTCGGCCAACACTTATAAAATATAAGAGTTATATTTTTCTTAGTTGCATTTGTTGACTTAATATAAATATCTATAAAGTGTTATTAAGATATTTTATCAAGTTGATTTAATGAAATTCAAATGAAATTGAAATTAATATTTCTTGTATATGCCTTTGCCAAATTCGGCCAAGGCCTTTGTGATGCAAGTATATATTGTTTATCATTTCATTTGGTATCTAACCTAATACACTTTAACCAAAAACTCCATTAAAGGAAGGCAAAGAATGCTAGAGAGAAAAGAAAGAAAAATCAAGAAAAGCTTGGAAAATAGTAAGTATTTCCAACCTTCCATTAGAGAGTAATTTGTTCCTCTTGTTGTGGGCAACATCTTGTGATGTTCTTGAGTTTTTATATTCTTTATTCTTTGTGTTTTTGATGGATAAAAGTTTGGTGAAGGTGTTGAGCATGTATAATGGAGAAAGCTTGTGACTAGTGTAGTTATAAGTATTCTTTTATGGTTTTGGAAACCTTGTTGCTAATCTAGAGTTGTTGACCCACTCTTAGATGACCTAGATTTGATCTTGAGTTGTTTCATTGTGTTGAGACTTTGATTGGATGGAAGAAACATGATTAAAGTAATTGATTTAACCAATTTGGTCTAATTTGTCTAATTTGAAGAAATTAAAAAATTAGGGTTAATGACCAATTCTAAATTTGGGGCTTTTCATTTATGTTGTGTATTTGGATGTTTATATAATGTATATAAAGTTTCATGTTGATTGGATTACATCTTGATGTGTTTTGAAGCATGAAATGACAAAGTGCACAAATTGGCACCTTTGGGAGGCATTCGGCCAAATGGATAAAATTTGGGGATTTGGTTGCTTTTGGTGTTTTTATGTTTTGAACATGCTAAGTTCATCTTAGAAATGATTTAGAATCATTCAAAATTGATTAGATAAATTTCGGACTAAAATGGACAAAATACCAAGTGTAAGGGCAATTCGGTAAATTCACTTAAATATGATTTATTGAATTTTATTTCATAATTTGATTATTGGATAATTAAATAAATATGTTTATTTAATTAATCCGCGGAAATACGATTTTCCACCGCTTCCGCTGCGTTACCGGATTTAGCCCCTAAAACCTAACAAAATGGTATCAGAGCGAGTCTGATTCTAGGCCTCCATAAATGATTAGCTTGTTTTATTCAATGTTTAATCATGTTTTCTTAACTTTATACATGCATGTTATAATATTATTTGATTAGATTTAGGGTGTATGACACTTAATGGAATATCCCCGCTTAATAAGGTTTTAAAAGTAACTAGTATTTGGAATACTTGTTTCTTGGTCCGTCTTGTCAATACGGTTTATAAATATTTTTTCGTTGACTACATACGAGACCGTGCCTCTGCTGTGAGGGTGTAGCTGATAGAAATTTATTTATGCCGAATGTATATTAGATACTAGATAAATTCAAGCGAAAGCAGAATCCTGAATGTGCCCTAGCTGTCAGGGTTACGCAAGTAACTTGAGTTTATCATTGACAAGTTTAACCTTGGTACGTCTCCTTGTGGGCCTGCCTTCGCAGCGACAACGAGAAACGGCCAGGACCGGAACCTCAGAGTCACTAGTGAATGATTGACAATTAGTTGTCTACCTGTGAATATACGTAGGCGAGACCGTGCCTCTGCTGTGAGTCGAAATATATTCATGGGGTCCTCTTCCCATTATTGAATTCGATTTAATTATTGAATTCTCGTCTTTCCGTTGGGGATTACGGCATTACGTAAAAATAGTGGGAGGCACTGCTAAGTTTAAAATATTCCATAACTTAGGCAGTGTGTATTGTTATGGAAATTGCCGCTTGTTTGTTTCCTTATTCTATTATTTATATAGAATTAAACTTTTATTTACTGCACACATATTTTGATATGTTATCTGACTTGACTCTTGGTTGCAGTTATTCTAGAATAGGTTTTAGATACTAATAAACTAGGATATTATTAGATTAGTCTAAACCATCGGGAACTGTTGTTCCGATTTTCTTCAAAAAGAAAGATGGTTAATGACTTAGTTTCTAAGTCATGATAGATAATCTAGATAGATATCCCCTTTAGGATATAATACTTTAGAGACAATAGTTTCTTATGTAGTAAGAATTGACTTGAATTAGTTCATGTCTCGAGATTCTTGACTGGCATTAAGAAAGCCATATTAGGTATTTGTTTATCTAGTAATGACGTTTCTAAGCTTTAATTACCTTTAGAGGTAATGTGTGTGACACAATTTGCTAATCAATTATTTACAATTGTTGTGAATAGTTGAATGCAAATAGTAAAGCTAAAGAAAGGAGATGCATATAGTTGTGTATAGAAAATATTGTTTTTCACAAATACTACAACTATAGGTATTGGATACCAGATCTCCCGTCTAGTTATTTGAAATATTGGTTAACGATTGTTTTGATATTTGATATCAGAACTCGTGACTATTGGATAGTCACTTGTTCTTTATAAACAATTGTTATATATTTTATAATAACTAGTAGTGTCATTGACATATAGATAAACATTAAGAAAAATTATTCGGTAAAGTAAATAATTTAGAACGGTGCTTTATGAATTTAATCACTTAAGCATTGGATGCTTATTCTGTATGGTAAAGGATGGTTTGATACTAGATCACACCACACATCCTTATCCATTTAATGAATATTGTACTCAGGAAAGTGATTAAGATCTCGTTTAACCAATGATTGTCATTGGACCACCAAATTTATTTAAATTGATACATTGGATGTATGTAGTTTAATAAATAATAATTGCTTAAGATAGTTTTCTTTATTTCGTAACTTGGTTGATGAATTGTCATAACTTAGTTACGTGTTTCTGAAGGAACACATATTGAAAGTCTTGAAAGTATCAAGAACTTTCAATCTGTTCTGATGAAACGAAGATTGAACATTTTTGACTTGTTCAAATATATTCAATCTAAAGTATTTTGAAAACTTGATCCTTAAAATTCATTACTTGTCTTTGAACTGTTCAAAGATCTTTGATACGATCAAACATTTGAATTTAAAGCAATTAGTTCTAAGGTTATACAGTGAATATGATTCATATTCAATATTATTCTTCCACGCTTCCATCTTTATGGAATTGAGTAGTGGGAGCAATTGAATCTTATATGATTTGATTCGTTTGATATTGAATGTTACCAAATTTGTTTCAATACTCTTGGGGTTATACTCCAGTAACACTAATTCATCTCTTTAATTAATGTTCCATTATTTTCTACAGTTGCATATATGATATGTATAGGTAGAAAATTTGAATCTTGAAAAGTTTGAGATTTCAATCTAACTTTTATATAATAGTTATAGAATGGAAATTACTTACACCTCGGAGGTATAAGTAAAAGTTTATCGTTTATTCTGTTTAATAGAATATTGTATTCTATTTAATAGAATATCTTTCCTACGATTCTAAGTAATAAAATCATTTTATTGCTTGGTGTGTAACATCAGATGTTAACTATGTAGAAAAAATTTGACTTATTGAAGTCAAATGTGAGAATGATAAATTATAAATGGAACTACGTAATTAATAAGATTAAACAACCCTTATACATCTTCCGTACAAGTCCAATAGGATAACAGAATCATTCACGAGTATTTGATACTTAATTGTTCCGTGTTTTCTTACTGAAGAAAATTATCCTATAACTTATAATGGAAGCGATATTTGATACCGATTCTGGAAGTTCACCATTGAACCATAGATCTAAGATTGTTCATAGCTTACTGTGGGACACAGAAACTGAGCGACGCCGTTCCTAGGCTCGCGGCCTAGTTGGGAAGGATTACATAACATGGAGTCGCCACCCGGTGTGAACCGGGACAAAGATTTAAGCCGCACTCACCCCTCGCAAGGGAGACCTCAAACTCAAACCGTTGGGTTCGGAATGGTCCCTTACTTATGTCACTTGTAATGAAAGGATTCATGTAATAATTTAACTAAGCTAAGTAACACTTATTTCCAATAGTATCATGCTTCTAAATTCTCATATGCAAAATAAAACTTATGTGTACATTTTTACATATATCTCATATTTAAAATTGCATGCTTAACATATATCAAGATAGCAGCGAACATACAACTTAATATCACATTCAGGAAAACACAAGCACACATTGACCATACAAGCACACATATGGGCACTTTTCCAAGCGGTACGTGGAATTGTAGCCCAAGTACAGACCGCACCGCACTACATCCATCGGAATCGGCTACGGAATTTACGTCTGGGTTTCCATCCGATATACCGCAAGAAATAATACTCAAATGTATCATGACATAAGCATACGAATTGTGACACATTTGCATAAGAAAGATCAACCAATAGGCAATTATGCATGAATATAATAAGACAGACTCAGTTCAGTGTGTGCACGTTCGTGTAGCGTTCGTAAACGCGTTCGAACGGAAATGAAACAGAATGCTCACGTTCGAGTAGCGTTCGTAAACGCGTTCGAACGGAAATGAAACAGAATGCTCACGTTCGAGTAGCGTTCGTAAACGCGTTCGAACGGAAATGAGACAGAAGCTCACGTTCGTATGGCGTTTGGTTAACCCACGCGTTCGAACGGATACGAGACCTGACACATAATAAGGCAAAAACACATGCGCGTTCGAGTTGCGTTCGTAAACGCGTTCGAACGGGAACAGACCTGATGCATGAAATGAGATAATACATAAACACAAAATAAAAGGGGGGCGCGGCGAACACTGCCATAAAGGTGACCTTTTGGGGCTCTTGATCTCTCAAAGAGAGGACCTTTAGACCAACATACTAAGCCCATGCGCGTCACGTCACACATACAAGAATAGAACCAATCATCATCAACCAAGTATGCCCGATTGAACACATCTTACATCCAATCTGAACACACATCAACCGGCGCGGCAAAGCATCGTGGTAAAGGGCTTTTAGCCCCTCCCCATAGGGGATCTCACAACACACTTACTAAGCCCATGCGCTCGATTGACTTATACATACGAAAATAAAGATAATAATATCAAACTAAGTATGCCCGATTGAAACGTTCTCGCGTCCAACCGAACATACATCAACCGGCGCGGCGAAGTAGTGTCACGAAGGTGGCCTTTTCGGCTCTTTGTCTCCTAAATGGAGGACCTTTGGACTAACTCACTAAGCCCATGCGCTTGGTTGAATCATGCATAACTAACGACATATTGAATTCAAGTAAATCAAACTAAATAAACAAGAGCAACACAACAAAAGAAAGATGGTGCCGTTTACCCAAGCGGTACGTGGAGTTGTGGCCCGAGTACAGATCATATTACCGTCCATTCGGAATCGGCTATGAAATTTATGTCCGGGTTTCCATCCGATATACCGCGAGAGTTGACACATCTCTCATTCATCCAATACCCACAACATACATCATACACACAACGATACCACAAATACAGAAAATATAATCAAAATAAATGACCAGAAAATAAAATGAGAATAAGTGTGAAGATACCCTCAGGTCTAACCTTTTAAGCCGTCTCTCGGACTCACGTTCCACGACGAGATCGAAAGGGGGGTAAAGCTCCGCAACTTTTTCTGGTCCGCTGGTTCAACGTCCTAGCTCACTGTTTCGCTGCTTTGCTTACGATTCGAACTCCGTTCTGCTCCTATTCGGCTCCTGTTTTGCTGCTCACTGCACGGGCTACCTGTTTCAACGTTTTCAAAGAACTATTCCAAGTTGTGTGGGTTCTTAGTGCAATTAATATGGTTATTCTTAAGATTATCTATGCAGTTTTTTATGTTACTGTTTTAAGGTAATCTATGAGGTTGTTAGGCGTGTTTTGGGGTTCGGCTATGGGTGAGTTTGGGTGTTTTTTGATTCGGCTATGGTGGTTGTAAGTGTTTTGGATTCGGCTATGGTGGTTGGGTTCTTTGTTTTCTTTCTTGTGTATGTTGAAGTGTTTTCTCTTTTGCTTGCTCTTTAGTCTTGGTGTTAGAGAGAGTCTAGAGAGATTTCGAGAGAGTTGGGTGTGATTTGTGTTGTGTGAAGGAGAGAATGGCCTTGGTTAGGGGTTGTTTATATAGAGAATGGCTAGGGTTGACAAGGGAAGGGATCTTGTTTCCAAATTAGGAGAGGTGAGAAAGGCATACACAAGATTGAGGGGGGACAAGATATTTTAATTTAAGAAGTTGTAATATTTAATTGGTGTTGGTTTAGGAATACAAATATTTTATATTGGTAAATATCTTATTAGATTAGGAAGTCAATATATGATTGGCTTTAATTGGTTAGGATTGATTTTAATTTGGTATGATTATATTTTGATTTAGTATGTGATTTGTTTAATTTAGGCATGATTTTAGTTTAAGTTGGTAATTGTTTATTTTAATTGGTAAATGGTTTAAATGTTTTATTTTAATGTTTAATATTTAATTTAATATTTATTTATTTAATTTGGGATGTGTTTTATGGGCTTTGGGGGAGCTAAATGGGCTGGGTGTGAGGCTAGCAGCAAAACCAGAATTACCGACACCGTTCGAACGCTTCCTCGAACGCGACACGAACGCCCGCAATCTGTTTCCCGTTCGAACGAAGTAACGAACGCAGCACCAACGAAGACAGTGAGCTTGTTTATTCTGAATTTCCCCTTCCGATATCCGTTTCCCGCGGCTTCCGTGACTCAAAAGGTAGTGCCTCCAAATGAGGCTCATCATCGGGTCTTATGTGTAAAAATGCAGTGCCTACAGTTGCCCCCACTTTGATGGGACTTGTGTAATGTGCAACAGTGACAATCCTATCAAAGTTATGCAATGCATTTCTACTTACCTGGCTCGCCAGCTGCCACTTGACTTTCCATGTATTGAGTTGCGTTGATTTGGTGGTGAGGTGCTGCGACCCCTGGTTCATTCCCGAAGTGAGCTGAGGGTCTTGTTCCCATTTTTGAGCTGAGGGTCTTGTTCCCTGAATTGTTGAGTGTTGGGTTTTGTTCCCGTGGGTCTTTTCCCATTTTGAGCTGAGGGTCTTGTTCCCTGAATTGTTGAGTGTTGGGTTTTGTTCCCGTGGGTCTTGTTCCCATTTTGAGCTGAGGGTCTTGTTCCCTGAATTGTTGAGTGTTGGGTTTTGTTCCCGTGGGTCTTGTTCCCATTTTGAGCTGAGGGTCTTGTTCCCTGAATTGTTGAGTGTTGGGTTTTGTTCCCGTGGGTCTTGTTCCCATTTTGAGCTGAGGGTCTTGTTCCCTGAATTGTTGAGTGTTGGGTTTTGTTCCCGTGGGTCTTGTTCCCATTTTGAGCTGAGGGTCTTGTTCCCTGAATTGTTGAGTGTTGGGTTTTGTTCCCGTGGGTCTTGTTCCCATTTTGAGCTGAGGGTCTTGTTCCCTGAATTGTTGAGTGTTGGGTTTTGTTCCCGTGGGTCTTGTTCCCAGACTGATACAGTGCTGTCGCTGTTTCTGATTGGCTTGTTTTTGCCACTTTCTCTCTTTCTGCTTCAAAACCTGTGAATACAAAACCAAACAAACACAAGAGAATGCAAAGTATGTCACGTGTATGCATGCATAAGTTTCTTATCCCGTTAGGTTAGGTCTTCTGCCAATTCTCTTGGTGACTGCTCGGTTTTCTCTCCCTCGGGTAAAGTATTGCTTCATTCTTTCCATATTGATCGGCTTGGTGAACTCATTCCCTCTGACAGTCTCACTGTCCCATTTCCCTATTTCTGAATGGCTATCTCATCTTTTCTGTTTTCTTACTCTGAGGATTCCCCGAGTTCTAAATATCGCTGAGTATCATAGTACTAAGGTTTAATGCTTTTCTTAAATATACTCATGTTGCAGGAAGAGGCTTAGGCAAGTAAATGAAATGAACATCTTTATTATTGTTGAGAGCAAAAAAGTTCGAACAAGTAAGCAGAATCAATGCCTTTATTTTAAAAAAATGTTGTATCAAATAGACTAGGAGGAACAGCTCCATCATCTGCAACACTGCCTTCTTCATTGGCCTATTGTCCTTCGTTGTCATCCATGTAATAAGCTTGGTGGTGGAGGGTTTTGAGGACAAAGGTTTCGGGTAGGCCAGAGTTGATCATGTAGGTGGGTGGTGGAACAAAGTGGTAGTTTGGTAGAGGGTTTCTGTGTGTGTCAGGTTGTTCTTTCTCTGGGTCGGGTATTTTGTGAGCATCGATGAGGTTTTGGATTTCATGCCTAAGGCGGGGGCAGTTGTCAGTGTCATGACCTTTTTGCTGGTGGAAGTGGCAATATTGGCTCAGGTCGAAGTAGTGTGGCACAGGGTTTGGGATTGGTCTAGGGTCTAAAGGCTTCAGGAGTCCTTGTCCTTTCAACTTCTCAAGCACCCTTGATATAGGTCTACCAAGATTAGAGAACCGCCTATTTCTGACGGTAGCGACCTCCGCCGTAGTGGGCTTGGTCTCAAAATGCCCCCCAAAAGTTCTTTTATTCTGGCCATAAAACTTTTTGTTTTCAACCTCCTCTTCTTCAATATCCATAACAGTCTCTCTCAACTGTCGGAAATCCACAATCATGGAGGTCATCCTCCTCAGCTTGCCATAAATTGAGGGCTTAGTACCCTTGATAATCATCTTGATTTGGTCCTTCTCAGAGGGCCGAGTCTGCATTTTCAGGAGCTGGCTTCTCCAGCGGTCTACATACTCCTTGAAGCTTTCTTCCGGCTTCTGCTTAGTGTTCTCCAAATCACGGAGTGACAAGTCAATTTCCAAATCCGTAACATATTGTTTTAAGAAAGCATCAGCTAGCTCCCTCCAATCTCCCTTAACCTGCTTGTCTAGGTTATGGTACCATACTACGGGTGCCCCCTCGAGTGACATCCCGAACATCTTTTGTACTTGGCGCTGAGACAGGCCAACTGAACTCATAACAGACACATACTGCGGAGATGCACCCTCGGGTCTCCATTCCCATTGAACTTAGCCAAATCCGGCATCTTAAACTGCGCTGGCAACTGCTCCTCAAACTTCATTGTCTCATAGTCTAGCAAATCTTCATTCTTACCCCTCATCTTGCGGGTAACGGATTCAACCTGATCCCTGAGTTTCTGTATCTCGGCCTGAGACCCAATCACTCTGTCTGTTGCATACTCTGCCATATCATCATCAAAAGCGGGGATATCATCCCCAACCCATTCGGAGGCTCCTCGCGCTTACATTCTCAGAATCTTCCCCCGGCACGGGGCACAGCCATATTTGTCATAGCAGTAGTCAAGGCCTGCAACTGTTCAGTGATCTTGGCGAGACCTTCTCTAACTGATCCATCGGGACACCTCATATCGGATTCACTCATGTCTGTTCTCGGTATTTTGGTGAGTCTTCCCTTTTTTCTAACCCAACGGGAATCTATGATGGCTTTCAGAACACAAGGGTTAACATGATGTATGCATGCATGATGTGCATAAGAAGTATATAACATATATTAAATCAAATAAAATTCTCAAACAAATCGGCCTATTATCATTTTAGAAGCTTTTGGGACAACTGTCATAAGAGTGAACCCGTCCCAGTTTAAATGGCCCAACGAGTTCATGTCTTATGGCAAAGAGCCCAACTAGATCCAAATGATAAAATTCCGAACACAATCATAAAATGGCCCATTGTTATTTAGAAACCTTTTGGCCCAATCGTCATAAGATGTGTCCTTGTCCCAGTTTAAATGGCCCAACAAGCCCATATCCCATGATAAATGGTCCAAATGGATCCAAACAACGATGTTCCCCAAACACAAGCATAAAAGATGATGCAAACATGACATAATAATTTTTTTTACAAAGTGGCCCATCAACATTTCAGAAGCTTTGGGCCTAATAGTCATAAGGTACAACTTGCCCCAGTTTAAATGGCCCAGCAAGCCCGCATTTCTGACAATAGTCCAACTGCATCCAAATGAGGATGGTCCACAAGCACATACTCAAGGAAATAATTGTTACTTTAGCCACCCTGGTCTATGGGTGGGTTTGCAAGAGTATAGACAAAGGCTCTCACCGGCGAAGGATGGCCCACAACTAGGTCTCCCCACTCAAGGGTTCGAGCAACCAAGTGAGCGCCCCTTTTTATACACTAAGGTACGTGCCAATGAGCTATGGTGTGTGACGGACTGTCAAATGGATTTCCCGTTGTAGATCCCCCAGAGGGAAGGTGGAGCGAGGCTCACTTAAATACCCAAGCCTCTTAGGCTCTTATCGCTTGTTGTCAGGAATAAACAACGAGTCCTCCAAATTAGTCCATCACAAAGGCTACAAGTAGATGGCCATATAGGTGCCCTCACAGCTTTTCCTTCTAGAAAGGTAGTGAAGTGAAGGAAGACACCAAACCATTACCTAGCCTCAAAGTGCCCTTGATTAAACCCCCACTTTATCCACTATAGACATGGTCAATTAAAACATAAATCCAACATTACAAGACAATATTTCGGGGCCAACTTTACATCCCCAGTGGAGTCGCCAGACTGTGGGACACAGAAACTGAGCGACCGCCGTTCCTAGGCTCGCGGCCTAGTTGGGAAGGATTACATAACATGGAGTCGCCACCCGGTGTGAACCGGGACAAAGATTTAAGGCCGCACTCACCCCTCGCAAGGGAAGACCTCAAACCGTTGGGTTCGGAATGGTCCCTTACTTATGTCACTTGTAATGAAAGGATTCATGTAATAATTTAACTAAGCTTAAGTAACACTTATTTCCAATAGTATCATGCTTCTAAATTCTCATATGCAAAATAAAACTTATGTGTACATTTTTACATATATCTCATATTTAAAATTGCATGCTTAACATATATCAAGATAGCAGCGAACATACAACTTATATATCACATTCAGGAAAACACAAGCACACACATTGACCATACAAGCACACATATGGGCACTTTTCCAAGCGGTACGTGGAATTGTAGCCCAAGTACAGACCGCACTACCGTCCATTCGGAATCGGCTACGGAATTTACGTCTGGGTTTCCATCCGATATACCGCAAGAAATAATACTCAAATGTTATCATGACATAAGCATACGAATTGTGACACATTTGCATAAGAAAGATCAACCAATAGGCAATTATGCATGAATATATAAGACAGACTCAGTTCAGTGTGTGCACGTTCGTGTAGCGTTCGTAAACGCGTTCGAACGGAAATGAAACAGAATGCTCACGTTCGAGTAGCGTTCGTAAACGCGTTCGAACGGAAATGAAACAGAATGCTCACGTTCGAGTAGCGTTCGTAAACGCGTTCGAACGGAAATGAGACAGAAAGCTCACGTTCGTATGGCGTTTGTTAACGCGTTCGAACGGATATGAGACCTGACACATAATAAGGCAAAAAACACATGCGCGTTCGAGTTGCGTTCGTAAACGCGTTCGAACGGAACAGACCTGATGCATGAAATGAGACGCAATACATAAACACAAAATAAAAGGGGGGCGGCGAAGCACTGCCGTAAGGTGACCTTTTGGGGCTCTTGATCTCTCAAAGAGAGGACCTTTAGACCAACATACTAAGCCCATGCGCGTCACATCACACATACAAGAATAAGACCAATCATATCAACCAAGTATGCCCGATTGAACACATCTTACATCCAATCTGAACACACATCAACCGGCGCGGCAAAGCATCGTGGTAAAGGGCTTTTAGCCCCTCCCCATAGGGGATCTCACATCACACTTACTAAGCCCATGCGCTCGATTGACTTATACATACGAAAAAATAAAGATAATAATATCAAACTAAGTATGCCCGATTGAACGTATCTCGCGTCCAACCGAACATACATCAACCGGCGCGGCGAAGTAGTGTCACGAAGGTGGCCTTTTCGGCTCTTTGTCTCCTAAATGGAGGACCTTTGGACTAACTCACTAAGCCCATGCGCTTGGTTGAATCATGCATAACTAACGACATATTGAATTCAAGTAAGCAAACTAAATAAACAAGAGCAACACAACAAAAGAAGATGGTGCCGTTTACCCAAGCGGTACGTGGAGTTGTGGCCCGAGTACAGATCATATTACCGTCCATTCGGAATCGGCTATGAAATTTATGTCCGGGTTTCCATCCGATATACCGCGAGAGTTGACACATCTCTCATTCATCCAATACCCACAACATACATCATACACACAACGGATACCACAAATACAGAAAATATAATCAAAATAAATGACCAAAATAAAATGAGAATAAGTGTGAAAGATACCCTCAGGTCTAACCTTTTAAGCCGTCTCTCGGACTCACGTTCCACGAAGATCGAAAGGGGGGTAAAGCTCCGCAACTTTTTCTGGTCCGCTGGTTCAACGTCCTAGCTCACTGTTTCGCTGCTTTGCTTACGATTCGAACTCCGTTCTGCTCCTATTCGGCTCCTGTTTTGCTGCTCACTGCACGGGCTACCTGTTTCAACGTTTTCAAAGAACTATTCCAAGTTTGTGTGGGTTCTTAGTGCAATTATATATGGTTATTCTTAAGATTTATCTATGCAGTTTTTTATGTTACTGTTTTAAGGTAATCTAGGAGGTGTTAGGCGTGTTTTGGGGTTCGGCTATGGGTGAGTTTGGTGTGTTTTGGATTCGGCTATGGTGGTTGTAAGTGGTTTTGGATTCGGCTATGGTGGTTGGGTTCTTTGTTTTCTTTCTTGTGTATGTGTGAAGTGTTTTTCTCTTTTGCTTGCTCGTTTAGTCTTGGGTGTGTAGAGAGAGTCTAGAGAGATTTCGAGAGAGTTTGGGTGTGATTTGTGTTGTGTGAAGGAGAGGAATGGCTTGGTTAGGGGTTGTTTATATAGAGAATGGCTAGGGTTGACAAGGGAAGGGATCTTGTTTCCAAATTAGGAGAGGTGAGAAAGGCATACACAAGATTGAGGGGGGACAAGATATTTTAATTTAGAAGTTGTAATATTTAATTGTGTTGGTTTAGGAATACAAATATTTTATATTGGTAAATATCTTATTAGATTAGGAAGTCAATTATATGATTGGCTTTAATTGGTTAGGATTGATTTTAATTTGGTATGATTATATTTTGATTTAGTATGTGATTTGTTTAATTTAGGCATGATTTTAGTTTAAGTTGGTAATTGTTTATTTTAATTGGTAAATGGTTTAAATGTTTTATTTTAATGTTTAATATTTAATTTAATATTTATTTATTTAATTTGGGATGTGTTTTATGGGCTTTGGGGGAGCTAAATGGGCTGGGTGTGAGGCTAGCAGCAAAACCAGAACCGACACCGTTCGAACGCTTCCTCGAACGCGACACGAACGCCCGCAATCTGTTTCCCGTTTGAACGAAGTAACGAACGCAACACCAACGAAGACAGTGAGCTTGTTTATTCTGAATTTCCCCTTCCGATATCCGTTTCCCGCGGCTTCCGTGACTCAAAAGGTAGTGCCTCCAAATGAGGCTCATCATCGGGTCTTATGTGTAAAAATGATGTGCCTACACTTACTACGATCAATTTTTGAACTTGATTACGCTTCATTATGAATTAGTTCATGATATGTGCTAATTGTTTGCGCAGCGAAAGCAATATGAGCTTATTAAAGGTTTGACCTTTACTATGACAGTGAGAAAAGTTATACTCAGCAATCTATTGTAGATTCTGAGAAAACTTATCTCTAGTCACGCTAATTGAACAATTAAAGATATATTGGTTAATGTTGATAATAAACTGTATATTTTAGCTAAAGAATGCAAAGTGGCGTTTTTGGATGACTTATTCAGATAAGAGATCAGTTGTGATTTCCTTATTTGAAGAGTTCATTCTGAAATGGCCCTAGAGTTTCTGTTCTGCTGAGATCGCAGTTTAGTGTGCTAGCTTATAGAGCCTATTGTAGACTCAGATAAGTCTTCCGAAAATATGTGTTCTCTGTTTTTGATATCGTCAGATTGTCTGATCTTGTCAAAGTATAGAGAATACATATGTGATTAGAAGGGTTAGTGGGAGCGTACATATTACTTTCTAGTGTTATATATCTTAACGACATTTTCATTATTATAGTAATAATGAGATGTTTGTGAGGTAAAAGAATTACCTAAGTCTTCTTTACTCCGTGAAAAGCAGTGGGAGTAGTCTTTGTTATATTTGATATAAAGTTTTATATATGATATGAAACTTGGAGACTTGTGAGATACTCCTATTAGTCGTACATTAGATATGATCTTATGAAGGACATAACAAGGCTATCTGTATGACAGTTAGTATAACTGTTCGACAGTTATTGTGTGTCTTATACATAGTATTCATCTTTCGTAAAAGATGATTCTTTTTTCGAAAGAGATATTGATTAGAATGTCTAAACAATATTATGTATCATTTGATGATGACATAGTGAATACTTTATTATGTGCGATTATCGATGTCGATTTAATCGTAATTGTTCGAGTTATTTTGACATCCTATAGACCATATGATGGATCTTGAAACACGTTCTTTATGATCTTTGAGATATTAAGAACGATTTTCTAATTCATGGAGAATATAGTCTGCAACCATTAGGGTCATATTAGTATTGAGACTAATTATGACGTTAGACAGTCTACGTCATAAAGAGTCAGAAAAGATGCAATGGGAGTGTCACGAAGGATTATACTTTTATAGTGGAATTAAATGCAACTTATAAAGTATTGACTTATGAAGTTGCATAGTGACCTTATAAAATAGAAGTTTTGAATTGTTATTGTGCTTACGGTTGTCTTCATAGTATTTTGGATTTGATCCTTAAATACTTGGACAACTCTGTAGCTGTAGCACAATACTGATGTAGCATCAGAGTCATATTAATGTATAATCTAGATTCTACAAAATATGAATGATGCTGACTATGGGAAACGATGGAGTTTGTTTGACAAACTCAATATGTCATAGCGGAGTTGATTTTGTTGCCTACCTCTTAAGCACTGGGTGAGCTTTTGAGGGCCATATGCATACGATACACATTGAGATGAGTATATGATACCGTGTATTGGCACAAGAGCAAGTGGGAGAAATTGTTGGGGTTGGTGCTCAGAGCGCCAATCCGGACCGTATTTATGTCTGATTCATGAATACGAACATCCCCTTATTCCATAATATTACTTATTTATGGTTGCACCTCTTGTTCTTATATACGTATTCGATCTGATTACGATTAGATTGAAACTAAATGTGGTTTAGTGATATGTATATATTAGACAAAGGCCCGATAATATATAATGCAGTACACAGTTACAAAGTTAGTTTGTAATTGACATTGGGAAGTGTCACTGCTATATGAATATTATCAAACATAGTTCCTGATCAAGATTTGCTAACACGGGTCGGTTAGTCAAATCCGTTGAGACCAGTACATGTCGTATATCGAGACTTGGTCCGATGGTTCATCCCAATGAACCATGAGTCTAGTGAGACTCGTATAGATGTGTAGGTGTTTATAATGGATAAACACTGAACGGCTCACCGAAGATTCTTAATGGATGGTACACCAACGTCAATAAGAATCTTCTCGGTTTGAGTAGCATAGTGGTCGTTCGACTAGAGATACCACTGTGGATGTATGAGACATCCTCCACACTTAGATGGCAGTCACGTCACCGATCTATTTAGATCAGACCTCCGCCTGTTCGTTGGGTGTGGACCGATCCTCAGGATATCCTGTGTGTGTCAAGATAGGATCCGTCAGTTCTGTGTACAGAGCATAGATAGTCCATATATAATTAGCAGTCTATTAAATTTGTGGCCACAATATACATCGGAAGTAAGTTCCGTGTGTTATTTAGAGATTGCTAATAGATACGTCGACGAGATAATACCTATAGAGATTTGACGTTTACATCTATATCTCTGGGATTATCTGGATACCTGTGACGGAGGGATTATACGTATGCAATGACCTCGACCTGTATGATTCAGCGAGATTATCCGTGATCGTCATAATCTACAGGTGGATAGATTATGGACACGAAATTGGATTTTGTGATGGATATACCTGAATCTAGAGAGTCTCAATAATGAAACATACTCGTAGAGCACTATAGCAACATTTATGAATAATGATGATTATTTATAAATCGTTTAATCGTTAAACGAAAAATACATGCGAACGGGCCAAACCGTCATTTCCTAATTAATGTGTATTTGTATTTAATATATGATATTATTAAATACACATTAATAAATAGTCAAATAAAGGTATTTGACATATATCATTAATATATGTATTTGAGATATTTAAAGCAAATATAATACATATATTTGATATATTTGTATTTGATTAATTATTTAATTATTTAATTGTTAAATGATTAATATAATTAAAATATAAATATATCACCAAATGATAAAGTTAGGAAGTGATTATAAGTTGCAATAGTTGACTTATACATTAAAGGAAAAGGTTGTCAAATTGATTTTGACTTCTTAAGATATTTGTTCAAAATTGTTTGAAAAATGAAAATATCTTATTCCTTTATTTCTTGATAAATTCGGCCAACACTTATAAAATATAAGAGTTATATTTTTCTTAGTTGCATTTTTGACCTAATATAAATATCTATAAAGTGTTATTAAGATATTTTATCAAGTTGATTTAATGAAATTCAATGAAATTGAAATTAATATTTCTTGTATATGCCTTTGCCAAATTCGGCCAAGGCCTTTGTGATGCAAGTATATATTGTTTTTCATTTCATTTGGTATCTAACCTAATACACTTTAACCAAAAACTCCATTAAAGGAAGGCAAAGAATGCTAGAGAGAAAAGAAAGAAAAATCAAGAAAAGCTTGGAAAATAGTAAGTATTTCCAACCTTCCATTAGAGAGTAATTTGTTCCTCTTGTTGTGGGCAACATCTTGTGATGTTCTTGAGTTTTTATATTCTTTATTCTTTGTGTTTTTGATGGATAAAAGTTTGGTGAAGGTGTTGAGCATGTATAATGGAGAAAACTTGTGACTAGTGTAGTTATAAGTATTCTTTTATGGTTTTGGAAACCTTGTTGCTAATCTATAGTTGTTGACCCACTCTTAGATGACCTAGATTTGATCTTGAGTTGTTTCATTGTGTTGAGACTTTGATTGGATGGAAGAAACATGATTAAAGTAATTGATTTAACCAATTTGGTCTAATTTGTCCAATTTGAAGAAATTGAAAAATTAGGGTTCATGACCAATTCCAAATTTGGGGCTTTTCATTTATGTTGTGTATTTGGATGTTTATATAATGTATATAAAGTTTCATGTTGATTGGATTACATCTTGATGTGTTTTGAAGCATGAAATGACAAAGTGCACAAATTGGCACCTTTGGGAGGCATTCGGCCAAATGGATAAAATTTGGGGATTTGGTTGCTTTTGGTTTTTTGATGTTTTGAACATGCTAAGTTCATCTTAGAAATGATTTAGAATCATTCAAAATTGATTAGATCAATTTCGGACTAAAATGGACAAAATACCAAGTGTAAGGGCAATTCGGTAAATTCACTTAAATATGAATTATTGAATTTTATTTCATAATTTGATTATTGGATAATTAAATAAATATGTTTATTTAATTAATCCGAGAAAAAGTTTTGAAATCGGAAAATACGATTTTCCACCGCTTCTGCTGCGTTACCGGATTTAGCCCCTAAAACCCTAACATATATATGGGAATAACTCTTTTTCCGATATTAACCAACCAACATTTAATTTGATCAATTAATTTCGATTAATATTTAATCATTCATTTGTGAGTGTGACCCATTATTTCAGAATCCTTGAACTTAACTAGTGAAATGCCACCGTAGGGTAGGTTAGTTTACCAGATACATCTAGAGTCACTATCCTCTTGGAATCCAAACTTGATATTGACCCAAAAAGGACAGCATCCGTAGGGGACGAAAATAAAGTCGTCTCGAAGCGTCTTTTGAATCTCACATTTTCTGAGTAACAACACAGATAACGAGATATATTGTCATATATCCTTCTCCCTCTCACTATTATAAAATTAAGGTTTTCATTTTAAAATACATAATATTTTAATTTACTAGTGTCAATAAACTTATGGCAGCTAAAACATAACTCTTATTTACATTAGTGCATTATAAATGATACCAATTTTAACTCTTACAATTTAACTTATTAATGTCTATTAGTCTCTACTAATTAGTTTACTCAATTAAACTAATTTCATTAAGTTAGTTTTAGTGACCTTACCAATTTTAACTTTTAAAATTTTGGAACATTGATAAGTTTAAAATTTAAAATTGTAAGGTGGATAAAATTTTAATTATGCAATTCAATTAATCTAACCTTGTTATAAATTCCAATGGTACATGGAGTTGTATCCCGAGTGCAAACCACATTACCATCCATTCGAAATCGACTATGGAATTTACGTCATGGTTTTCATCCTATATACCAATGGAATTCATGATGCACTTATTAAGCCCAATATTTTAGAATTTCCAATTTTAAATCATTAAACCAATTAATCTTATTAATCATTTTTCATGCATATGATATTCCAATTTAACCATTTTAAATTCCATAAAATCATATTTTATGTCTAGTATTTTTATGCATCTAAAACATGTTATGGCATGTGAAAATGAAAGTGTAGGCACCCTAAGCTATATGACATGCTATTCAAATATTTCGACTTAAACATACAAACAACATAAAAATAATTTTGCATTGAACGAGGCTCTTATTTTTCCTATACTAATCTAATTAGTACATAAAATTCCCAAGAAATTTCTTGGTCTTCAAAACTTGATCCATAGTGGTGTTGGCTCCTTTTGCGACTTTGGTGCTCAAAAAAAAAAAATTTAGACTTTACATTGGAAAATAAAATTACAAAATTTGAAAAAAAAAATGGCATTATGGCCTTACATCCTAAAACCAAAACAAATATAAAAATAAAAGCAGGAAAAATTTATGATCAATGCAATAAATATTCATAACATGAATCAACAATTAAACATTCATCTCATGAATATTACTTTGTGACTACTCAAATAGACATGCATATAATCATTTATATCTCATATAAACAAATAAATACAGTTACTTTAAATGAAAAAGAGAAGAGTTAATAACAATTTTCAACCTTGTTCTCGATGCCAATGGTAGGAACCACTTTCCTAACGCAGCGAAAACACGTTAGGCACCCTGGATCAGAATAGAAATTTTTTTTCTCGGCTTCTCTTCCTCGGACTGAATCTGACAAGCTCTCCCACTAAAATTTTGCTTCTATTTTTTGACAAAATTTCAGTCTCGGAATAGCCCCGTATAGTACTGTAAATTTGGACTGTTTTGGACCCAAAATGTGCCCAGTTCACTACCCAAATCAATCCATATTTGAGTGAGCACCAATTGAGTTTTAGGTCTGATTTTTCAATTAAAAACAGCCCCATCACAATCCTAAAACACCCCTATATGTTCCCCAAAAGTTCTGGATCAAAAAGAATTCGAATTACCGTGTGGTATGGAGAAAAGAATAAGATGATGAATTTGGTTTGTCAGCAATTAGCCTTCCGTGCTATATCTCGTCACCAACAAAAAATAGGGTGGGCTATCCTCCCAAAAAAATCTATAAACTCTATAGAGATTATATGTCACACTAGTTTTTATTTTTGGTTTTCTTCTGTTCTTTGTTTTCTTTTCTCAACACTTGTAATAATTCTAAGAACAAAGATGTGGCTAGGGTTAGAATGAGATGATAGTTTGGCAAAATGAAAGTAATATTTTCTTTATATACCTAGGGTTATTGTTTCCAAAATAAAACAAACCCATCCATTTCGCCATTTGATGAAATTCGACCACCCTAGGTTTATTGTCAAAAATTTGTAACAATAAATTTTTAATTTCCATAATTAAAAAAGATGTTACAAAAATAAAGAGTTATCACCTTTTAAAAGGTGTAATTTCGAAAGCCAATCCAAGGGTTTCCAAAACTCATTTTTGGAATATCCAAAAAAAAAAAATTAAACTTTTTATTAAATTATATATAATATAATTTAATAACATGTAATTAATATTTATCATATAATTATTAAAAACCATATATTAAAATGAACATATAATTGCAAGTGTGACAAAATAATATTATTAATCATATTAATAATATATATTATACATATGTAAGTATGTAATTGGACTATCCAATTATATTTAATATGCTACAGTATATCGAGCTAGCACGGGGACTAAATGGACCCACGATTCCGATCTCCGATAATCCTGTAATATTAGTTAAACTTTTAATTAAATATTTCGTATTATTAACTTCGTGTTATTGCACTAAAAATCTGAAGTTGTACTCTCTTTGCTTTAAATAGATAAATCAAGCCGAACCACATAGATGTCTATCGATATAGTCATTACATACGGATTGGCCCTTCACGAGTATCTCATAATTAGAGCCGAGTAATAATGTCTGTTATACCCCTCTAATTATTTTTACCTTAAGTACTATTGATTCTCTAATGAACAATTTATTCATAACAATTAGGAATGTTAAACTTTTTATTTGAACCAACCTTAAGAAAGATACTCCGCTACTTCTTGCAAGAAAGAATGAATTCCATATCCATGTAAAATGTCCCCAGCTACATACCAAACCATGTCCCCAAAGTACGTAGCTATTGGTCGTGTTTGCTACACCAATATCACATTTGTAAATCAAAGGACATAGCCTGTCATGCTAGAGTTCGTAGTACACTCATGATTAAGATCAATCCATTTATGACCATGTAGTAGATCAAAATGAAATTGTTTATTTACAGATATGATAAGAAACACATTTCTATCTGCGTCCAGTATTATATGATCAATCCTTAAGTACTATTGATTCTCTAATGAACAATTTATTCATAACCATTCGGAATGTTAAACTTTTTATTTGAACCAACCTTTAAGAAAGATACTCCGCTACTTCTTGCAAGAAAGAATGAATTCCCTATCCATGTAAAATGTCCCCAGCTACATACCAAACCATGTCCCCAAAGTACGTAGCTATTGGTCGTGTTTGCTACACCAATATCACATTTGTAAATCAAAGGACATAGCCTGCCATGCTAGAGTTCGTAGTACACTCAGGATTAAGATCAATCCATTTATGACCATGTAGTAGATCAAAATGAAATTGTTTATTTACAGATATGATAAGAAGCACATTTCTATCTGGGTCCAGTCTTATATGACCACATCATATAAGGTGGCTTCATTCTTATGTCTCCATATTGACGATCCCGGATCAAGGTCGCCATACAAATATTGAATGGACCGCAGCTATAGATAAAACACAAACAAAGTACCCTCTTTGTTTGCTCTCTATGGACTATTTTAGATTACTAACTTCAGACTTAAGTCCTCTTGTGTATGACACTCATACACTAAGTCTTGTGGTACATTAGTAATCTACGATAAACAAGATAATTTACAAGATGTGATACTAAACAAACACTTCGATAAATGAATAATGCATCATTTTATTTCATAAAATATAATTTCATTTATATTACATGAAGCCCTAGGGCATATATCTCAACATTGTGAAGATCTCGAAGCCTAGCACAACGACACCATTGGCCTCACTAGGTTTTGGATCCCCTAGTACTTGGCCTTCAAAAAAATATCATACAACCATATTCCCATCTTTCTAGCTTTTGGCTTCTTTTCATCATCGAAATGATATCCTAGCCTTTTCTTGGTGGTTTACCCCTTGAAGTTTGGTAGCGTAATCACTCTTTAGCCATGTGCTCCCAACATAGTATCATTATTCATTCTCTTTATAATCTTTTGCTACCTTGGGATCTACCCATTCTTCAAATATTGATGGAACTTGAAATATTGTAAACGACTGGACCTCTAACGTAGCTACGACATTGCTTGCTTCATCCCCAATAGTGGTAATCTCCCATCCATGTAGAAACTTGATCATTTGATGCAGAGACGATGAAACTCCCTCGAGCTTGTGAAACCATGGCCTTCCTAAAAATAAAGAGATGTTAGTTGGGATATTTAACACTACGAACTCTACTTCATCCTCAATCGGGCCCATGTTGACTATGGTGATGAAAATACCATCTACTTCTCACTTATTATCATTGAAGGGCATGATCGTTGATGAACACTAAAAAATACATTTTTATTATACGATAAATCAATCATTTTACTCTTGCAGTTTCACTAATCTCCTTAATTTGGCATGTTTGTGAAATAATATTTTAAGTTATGTTTTGAGTGTTTTTATCTGCACGAAAGCTCGACAGGACAAACCAGACTTGGAAAAGGGTAAAAAACAGAAATTTAGCTTCGGTGTCGCGACACGAAAATGTTTGTGCGTCGCAAAGCGCCTAATAAGACGAAGACACCACAAAATGCTGTATTCTCTCAAAACGTGTCCCCATCGTGGCACTCGCGTCGCGACGCGAAGAGCCATAGAGTCGCAACGCACCGACCAAACTTTACCTAAAAATTGAGGCCTCCATTAGAAGAAATTTTCATACTTTCTTTCCGAATTCCTCTATAGATTTTGGAGAGAGAGTGTCTTGTGTGTTAATTTGTTTAAAACTTTTTGTAATGTCTTTTCTTTTAGTAATAAAATTACGAGTATTTTTAATTACAAAATGAGTAGCTAATTTCTTTTCGCTGGGGTAATGGGTGAAGCTTTTATAATGAAAACTTAGAACAATCTCACATACATTATAATAAATAAATTGTAATCTAATAATTAAAACTTGATTTAGATCTACATTAATTATTCACAAAATTGGCTACCGCCTATATGGCTGGTTTTATCTTGCTACGCCTATATGGCTGGTTTTATACGGTATCACCGCCTAAAGGGCTGGTTTTATGTTTTTGGCATAATTAGTACCTTGGAATGACTAGTTATTGACATAAATGACTACCGCCTTTGTGGCAAGTTCTATATATTGGCATAATTGATTCTTAGATAAATTAATTGGGTAACAAAGACAATTTATATATTATAATTAAGCGAGATTTCTAGATTGGAAATATTAAAAGTGGATCCCCTAACACCAGCATTTCATTTTATTACTACATTTTCACTTAAAAGTTTCCAACAACTTCAACAAATCAAACCTTTTTCTTTTCGCTCTACTTATCATTTTATTTTACTAAATCTATTTCCTATGGATCGACCCTAGACTTACCGGGTTATTTTATTACTTCGACACTCTTATACTTGGGAGTAAAAGACTACTTTTTGAGCGTGTCAAGTTTTTGGCGTCGTTGCCGGGGACTCATTATTTAGTAGATAGAATAATTTTTTTTCTTCATTTTATTTTGTAGTTTATTTTTTTTTATCTTGTCACTAATTTCCTTTTTTTGTAAATATTATATTTGTTTTTGTTTTATTTTTTTAGGTTGCATGTGACACTGGTCTCGATCATGTAACAGAATACTAAACAGAGAATCTCCATCACCTTCATCGTTCGTCAAAATGGCCGAGAACCAAATTAAAAATCCAGTTGGAAATCCATCTGTCCGAGTTGAAAACCCAGTTAATCAAGAAGAAAATGATTCTAAGCACGGAGATCCTAATCATCATAGGACACTCAGACAATTCATGAATCCCACTAGGGCAGGATCACCATCTTGTATTGTTTTTCCTCCAGATGTAACACGTTTCAATTTTGTCGATGTTAGATAGGTCATAACGATAACTTTGTGTGCTGTTAACATAGAGAAAATAAATCATCGATTACATTAGAATTTAACATTTTTAGAATATAATATCTTCTGATTGTTGGTTTGGGATGTGAAACCTTCAATTTAGTAATAAAAACAAATCAATAACTGAATATAGGAATTTGATACAAGAGAGATTCCTGAAACTTTGTTGCCTCTCTCTATTGATAACCTTTACGTTTTTCTATTAATCTTTACTTTAAATCACCAATTCAATCTCTTTTTTTCATTAAGTTACTGCTAACGTTTTCATTAAGTGAATCAGTCTCTTGTAACCATCTCTCTGAAGAATCGACACCCCAACTATACTGCGATAGCCGCAAGTACTTTTTTGGCGTAATCAAAATTTGGTGTTGTTGCCTGGGAAACGGTTTACAAGCAAAAGGAGCAAGTTTGCTTGGTCAACAACAAAAGCGGTAACTTCGTCCCATATTTATTTATTATTATTTTTTTTTTCAGTTATTTATTTATTTTATCTATTTATTTTAATTTCAGTTTTAGTTTAGATTTAGATTTTTAGTTTAGTATCTTTAATTTTTTATTATTTATTATTTTATTTCAGTTTTAATTTTAGTTTTGATTTTTTTTATTTATTTTTAGTTTATTACTTTATTTATGTCAATGTTTTACTCGTGTTTAATTTCATACCTAGACATAGGGATATGTTTGGTAGATTTGTTAGGATTGAAGTGGAAAACTCAGACTCAGAAAGTCTGTTTGAGAATCTTTTTGCCACACCATCTACATCTAGCACACAAAGCATGAGTGAGTACTAGAGACCACCAATGAGGACTCTTGAAGAGTACATCGACCCAACTCGCACAGCTACACCATCGTGCATCATGTTTCCTCCTAATGTACCATATATATATATTTAAAGCCTGGAATGATAAAGTATCTCCCAACCTTTCATGGTTTGGAGAACAAGAACCCTTATGTGCACATTAGAGAGTTTGAAGAGGTTGCAGCAACTTTCCAAGACCGGTTTGGAACCACTAACATAATTAGACTTAAGTTCTTCCATTTGCCCTTAAAGATAGAGCTAAAAGCTTGTAGTATTCTCTAAGACCTCGGTCAATAAGATCATGGGGTGAGATGACACATGCATTCTTTAACAAATATTTTCCACACCATAAGACAAATGCCTTGAAAAGAAAAATATCTACCTTCTCCCAAAAGATAGTGAAACCCTTTATTAAACATGGAGAGGTATAAGGAGATGTTAGCTAGTTGTCGTCACCATGGATATGAGAGGTGGAGCTTATTGAGCAATTTTTTTGACAATTTAACACCTAGAGAGCGCCAATTCATGAAGACAATATGCAATGGTGAGTTCATCCGAAAGGACCCTGATGAGGCATTAGAGTACTTAAATGACCTAACTGAGAAATCTCACACTTGGACTGGACCTAATGCCATTGATAGCACTGATAGGACACACCCCACTTCTTCTAGCAGAGGCATATACCACTTTTGGGAAAAAGATAGTCTTAAGGCATAAATTGAGCTATTAACTAGACAGTTAGAAGCCTTAAAAGGTAAGGATAGCCAGACTATGCATGTAGTAGCCCATTTAGACCTCAAAGGGTATACTTTGTGTGTAAAGGAACTGATCATTTTCCCAAGAATGTCATGTATATGGTGAGATAAGGGGAACAAATGAAGAAAAGTGCAATGAATTAGGGATGTACAAAAAACCCTATACACCTTACTCGGACACTTATAATCCTAGTTGGAGAAACCACCTCAACCTTAGTTGGAAACAAGAGCCTTATCAGCAGAGTCAAATATCAGAACCTATAGGTTTTAGTGCTCCCATATACCATACATTTGTTGTTCCTAGGAATTCTTTAGAGGATACTATACATGCATTTTTTGAGGCCTAGAGCAAAAAAAAAAAATTCAATGGTTTGAGTAATTGATATCTCAGGTAATTGAAGATAATAATGAAATTAAGAGTCAAGTCTCCAAATTGACTAATGTCCTGAGTGTGTAAGAACAAGGAAAATTCCCATCTCAAGCTCAACCAAATCCACAAGGGCAACATATGGCACAGGCTGATCATGAAGCCGCTAATGTAAAAGGTGTTAATGCCATATTCACTAGGAGTGGTAAAGAGGTAGGCTTGCAGGACACTGCAGGTGCCACTAAGCATAGTAGTATAAATACCCCTCAAGAAGAACAAGTGCCACATACCCTAGTTAGAGTACCATTTCCTCAAGGACTTAGGCCTACAATGCGAGTTCTAGACTCAAATGGTGAGATCCTAGAACATTTGAAGCAGGTCAATATCAACCTTCCTTTGTTACATGTGATAAAATAAGTTCCTATATATGCGAAGGTTTTGAATGATCTATGTACCATAAATAGAAAACATAATGTAAAGAAGACTGCATTTTTGACGGAGTAGGCTAGTGCAGTAATTAAACAGAGTACTCCACCAAAGTATAAAGATCCAGGATGTCCCACCATTACCTTCCACATTGGAACATATGAGTTTGGTCAAGCATTATTTGATTTAGGTGCTAATGTTAATCTCATGCCATATTCGATCTATGTGCAGTTAGGGCTTGGTGAGATTAAACCTACATCTGTAGTTTTAAAGTTAGCTGACCGATCCATTATAACACCAATGGGAGTAGTTGAGGATGTTTTAGTTCAAATTGATAAATTCTACTACCTCGTTGATTTTCTGATCTTAGACACTCAATCCGTAGTTAACACTAAGTCAAAAATTCCTCTGATTTTAGGTAGACATTTTCTTGCTACTGTTAATGCTCTTATCAATTACAGAAATGGTCTCATGAAGTTATCATTTGGGAACATGACACTAGAAGTAAACATTTTTTATATTGAAAAACAACCACAAGGTGATGATGAGTGTCAAATACATACATGCTAGAAACAGTCCTGCCAGAAACAGTTTCTCTACAACCTGAATAAAATCCTCCTGAACTGAAATTGCCCCCAAAGAATCTTAAAAGGAGAAAAAAAAGAGTTAATGCTAAATTGAAAATGATACCTGGGAAGTTAAAACGGAGGTTAAGCCAATTGTCTCATATGTGCAGCCTCAAATTTCAACCACCAGACCCCGGGGGATCAATGGATGAAATGCTGTAACCATCCAGAACTTGTGTTTCATGCCTTCATCAGTTCACTACATAGAAGCCACCATGACAACATTAAGTGGTTATGTGTGGCTAAAGACGTTAAACTCAGCGCTAGTGGGGAGGCAACCCTTGCATCTGCATTTTATTTTGTTTTATTTTTTACTTTTATTTTATTTTATTGTGTGCTAATTGCATGTTTTTTGTTTGTATGAGTAATTATGGATGTGTTAACGCAACCTACACAGCTCACACAACTAAAGTCTTACCAGTAAAAACTTGATCAACTCCATGTTTGGTACTGTTGTTCCTCAATCATTTTTCTTTATATTTATCTTACATTGAAGACAATACAAGTTTTAAGTTTGTGGGAGTATGCATGGAGTGATAATACTTTTTATAAAATACCCGTAAAAAAAAATTGTTTTTTTAGTCCTTGATTGTAAAAGTCATATGATGATATTATTTGCTTTGGTGATATCTTATAAATGATAAGTTCTTTAATATACTTGTATATGATTCTTTGAGTAATTGATCTATGTTAGACTCGTAAGCACTTAACTATAGGTTTTTAGCAGTGAAAGCCTATGTAGTTGGCAAGGTGACTAGTTGAAGAAATTGCATGTCGATGAATGACTGTTTGCTTATATGTCTATCCTGATTTACTAGTGTTATGATGTATGATTAAAAATAAAAATAAAAGTCCCGAAAGAAAGCAATTAAACCACCTATAATCGATAACCTTGAAGCTACCCATGGGCGAGTGCTAGGTGTTGGTTATTATCTAGGTCCCAAGATCAAACAAGACATGAAATCATGTGTGAATACATCAAAGGAGGTAGCGGAATACTCACATCGATCGGTTGAGACGATTTGAAGACGAATGAAGCCACAAAAAGCCCACTGTTTTGGCGCCCACTGCAGCAGTTCACTGCCTTCCATTTTCAAATTTTGAGCTGCGAAACGGAGCTCCAAGCTTCGTCAAACGGATCCCGGCTCATGGACGAACTTCCCTACCACCTTCGCAAGTCTCGTAAGTGTGCTAGCACTTGGATTTTCACAATGAAAATCCACTCTTGCTTCCCTCATGCTCACGGTTTTTGTATGAAACCAGTGAGTTTATTTTGCCCATTTGGGCGTGAGTGAAGAGATAATTAGGAGAGAGATATATGTGTTAAGTTATTACAAAAGTGGTATAACATTTGTTTATATATTTTCCAAAAATAATAAATGTTTTTACCATTTAATTGCTTTCAAAAAACAAATTAAATCTATTGTAATGTCCTTGAGTGTTCCACACTCCAAAGTCAAAAGTCCATCACAAGTCCATCAAGTCACATCAACTTTAATAAAGTGACATGTTGTCATTTCACATCACTCAAAGTGACATTTGATTTGACGCTTGATGTGACTAATGATTTGATGCTTGATGTGACTTGCGTCACCGCACTCGAATTCGAAATACGAATGTGCTCTCAATCACACTAGGGTTCGGGTTCGTTAATTCCAAATTAACGATTTTTCCGTCGCGTCGTAATTAAATGATTACGCCTAGCGAATTCACTATTCACGTCGCTAACGAATTAATTCTAAATTAATTCGTTCGCCCGAATTAAAATCTAATTTTAATTCTGCGTCGAAATCTAATTTCGTTTAAATATATCGAATATATTAATTTACCGATTAATTCCAAATTAATCGTCATCTCTCTCTAGACGATATTTTATCCTAGATAAAATATCTCCGTAATTAATCCTAGATTAATTTTCTCTCTCTTCTATATAATCCCAGATTATTCAAGAGTGCGAGTTATGCGTCATCGGTGGATTATCGGGAAGCGACCCATGAGATCCCCAGATATGTTGGCAGTAAATACGGTCGTCGGAGTATCCGAATCACGTACGTACCAAGTACTACGTTCTACCGATTTACGAGACAAGGTCGACTCCTAGAAAAGCACCAAGTCTTCCCAATTCTCCGGACATATTCTTATAAGAATATTTAAGATCTATATCAGGCGTAGTCTACTAAGTATTGTGTATATCGGCCCAGTATCGATAGTCACGTGCTAGGGCTGGGGCTGGATAAGTGTCCCCCCGTACCCGCCGAAGCACATATCGGATGTCTGGTAACTAGTCTCTATAATCGGATATGCATGACCTAGTCATAATATCCCGATGGTTGCGCAACACTTAAGAGCACTAATACCGTATCCTGTGTGACATCATCTCCGCTATGACTGGAGTGATACTTCCGTCTTGACATCACACCCAATACTCTACGATTCTCAATATACCCAAAATCGGCATACCAGAACCGGTTAAAGTCCCTGATGACCTCAATCAAAGTATATTGATTGTAGTAAGCATTAGCGGTGTAAGTCTCAGGTTAAGACCAAATACACCTACCCTGATGTCGGCCTCCCATAGACACATAGTCATAATACCAATGGGATTCCGAGGGGTCTATCCAGAGCGAAGCTGTTTCCCGTACCATCGTGAAACACAACCTCCTATCGCACTTGCATAAGTATCCAATACTTATATATATATGAGAACTATGCCGTTGTGCCCCACAATGCGCACAAGTGCAATACTAGCCTATTCCGCATTATCGATGTCCAGTCTCGATAATACTCCGGCTAGGGATATTTAAATGATTAATACTTCGTGGACTGATACTGTCTCATATCATTCTCAATCCAGGAACTAATCATAGGGACCTCTCTTCATTTATATATCTATGGTGATCTAATCACAAATGAAGAGAGTGCAATTTCCTTGTCACATAGTTTAATTGTACAACAACACCATGATCTGTACAAATATGACGCTATGGGTCATATTATCCAACAATCTCCTACTTGGCACATAGCCAGTCACTCGAGTGTCTAAACCCGAACTATGTACGGTTCGCTCAAATTGCTGAGAAAAGATTTTCGTCAGCGGATTTGCATGATTATCGTCTGATGCGATTACACGATCATCACATCGCCATGATGTATGATCCGAACGAATCAGATGAATATCGAAGTATATCTGGATCGTCGATGAGACCATTAATTCTTTAGTCTGTGCTGACGCCTAGCTCAGCCGCTAACAGAACTATATCTAATCTAATTAGATTTATCATCGATCCAAATGGCTTCTATTGCTGCCTCAGCTGCAGCAATAATCCACATTTGTTGTTTATTCGGCAACAATTAATCTTGCTTGCTCGAATATTTCCAGCTCACTGTCCCGTTATTCAAACTTATCGTACCGCAGTATTTACCGGTTGGAAACTTGCAGCAGTGATCCTAGTCACTTCAAGTTCTCCTACTCCATAATTTAAGACAGCATCTTTAGTTCTCTAAGATACTAACAGATGTTCTTAACTTCAATCCAGTGACTATCACTTGGATTGTCCTGATTGTGACTCCATATGCTCAAAGCGTATGAGACACCAGGTTACGTACATTATTCAATGTACAATTTCTCAAGAGTGTTAACAACTCCAAATCTAGCCCAGTAGATCTTTATTCCTTGAATAAAGGTTGTTACTCCCAAGAATTATACGGAGAATTTCTATGAAAGATATCTATGAAAGCCAAGCTTTCACCAATTGCTTTATTGGAATTTCACACTGTCAGTGCGCTCCCACTAACCTCCTTATATACACAAGAATCATTTCGTTTTGAATTAAATCATAAACAATTATGATTACATCAAAACGTCAGTTCCAAGAACCTTATGCTTGCTTCAATCCAAACATGGATCGAATAACCCGCAAACCTGTTTGTCGGTTATACAAAATCGTCAGGATGTTGTAAGAATCCTCCAAGGTTTCCTTTTCAGGAAAGCGATTTTGATCTGTAACTGACACATTTCATAAATGAAATACGCAGTTATCAAAAGCATCTTCAAAATGGATTTACCATGGCAACAGGTAAAAGGATGAACCGTTATTAACACAATGTTGATAACGATACCTTTCCGTCATAAGCCTAGCTTTGTACGTTGGTATTTGCCATCCATGTATGTCTTCCTTGAAGACGTTTAATGTACCAATAGGCACAATGCCTTGTGGTACAACAACTAGTATCCAAAATAGTTGTTATACATGGAATCCATTTTGGATTCATGGCACTTTGCCAAAATAGGGAGTCGATACCTCATATCACTTCCTCAAAACGTAGTCGGATGGTATACCCTCATAAGATTGACATCTTTATGAGGTTAGATCAGAAACCCATACCCTAGGTTGTTTTCTAACTCTATCCGATCTACCCTGTTCTTTTGTATTCGAAGATTAATGGTACAGATTCATCATTGATGAACTGTTTGTGTTCCATTAAGGACTTCGTGCCTTGAATAGTATTACTCTGATTTTCATCGAGTATCACTATCCTCCCACTGACCACTGCATATCGGTATTCCTCTCAGGAAAACCGCATGGTGAGTAACAATCATATTGTTCTCATGTGAGATATATAAGTACTATACTTATGGTTTCCCTTAGGATAACCTATATATGGCACTTATCCAATTTGGGTCCTTAGTTTGGTATCATCCAAACATTATGGCTGGCATACCCAAATTATTAGGAGTGAGAAACCCCGTTTCTTTCCTGTTAATATCCTATATGAAATCTGTCAAACAGATTTATCATGGAACCTTATTCTAAATAAGTTTTGCACTGTTAATACATATCCTGTTTGAAGGAAATGATAGCTCAGAGCGACTCGTGATAAACCTTATCATGTCCTCATTGAAAGAATACCGTACTCTTTCATGTACGTATGAAACTTACTGCTTAAGTATTTTCCATTACGGTCTTACCGTGACGGCATAATACTATAGTCGATCTGTTTATTTACTTTGTGTCGAAACTCTAATAGTTTTCGATCTGTGTTCTTCAAAAGAAACACATAACCATAACGTGATGCCACATCCGTTAAGGTCACGAAATATTCATGTTCACATCTAGCCTAGCTAGATATGGGCCCACTATCTTCACAATGAATAGTGCTAACAGATCGGTGGCTTTCACACTATTACCAAGTAAATAATGTTTTAGGTGTTTTACCTAATAAACTAGATTCGTAGACTTTATTTGATTAGTCAAATCAGTCCTAGTACCCACTCTTCAAAAGTGTGGATATACGAGTCTTGTTTAATTCTGTCCTAGACAACTATGCCACAAATAAGTCTCTACTTGATCAAATCAATTTGAGCTATTTATTTGTCATTTTATATGTTTTGAGATTTTATTATATTCAAAATATAAATTCTGTTATTCACATCTAATGTGTTTATCTTAAATCATCTTTATATAATGAAACACTTTAGTGTTCTAGAATATAAAGGTTTATCCACAATGGATTAAACACTGATATAGAGATAATGTCTCTAGTCAAACTAGTTACATTATAACAGTTCCTAATTTAAGTACACACCCTAAGGGTAGTTCCTAAACTTAGGTATATACGGTCGAAACAGCGACTTTTGTCCCGTTTCCGATTCGCAGAGCAATCTCAGCTTGAAGTCAGCATCCTGCTCAAAGCAGATTCTGAACATCAATACATATATTTTATGTACCACACTAAGTATTTAAAATCTAATTTCAATACTAGTAGTGAACATAACTTTGACAATCATTTTTAAAGTAAGAGCCTTGCCCTTTCTTTAATTCCTTCGTGTCTGCCATATCCAAATGATAGTCACTTTGGGATATGTCAATTATCCTTTTCAATATTTCATGAACCTTAGGCCAAGCCTTGGGTTTTTAGAATATCGAAACGATGTGCACCTCGTGCTACATGCCTAATTGCAAACTTTGAATTTATCTCCTCTAGAATAGTCAATTAATTGTAATTTTAATACTTCTTAAATCTAAAATTAGATTTATGACAAGTATATTAAATTAAGCACTAAAGTCATCATCACATAAATCTTCCAAAGATTTTATGCTCTTATTTTTTGCTTAATTTTGGGCTTAAGGTATAATAAGTTAATTTATCAAATAAAGTAACCTATTATTTATTCCCAATTTGAAAATTAAATCATTTAAAATATTTTAATCCCAGATTATATTTTAAATATCCAACTTTTCAATATTTCAATTTTATCTTGATTACAATAGTCCAACTATTTAATCAACGATTAGTGGTACTATATATTATAATGATTATAATAGTCCAACTATATAATCAAATATAATTAAATTAATTAACCTCAATTACATTCATTACTATAATCCAATTATAAAATCAACTGTAAACTGAAATTAATTAATTCAAATATATTGATTAATATAATACAATTATATAATCAACTATAATACAGTCCAACTGTTTATTAACACAACAATTTAATATTAGTCCAACTAACATTTAATATTATGACGAATAATTTGAATGAGCGCGTATGGTGAGTAATTGAACGAATATTGCAAATTCAATTCTTGCCTCCCACTATTTTTCGTCGAGCCTCTAACCCTCTGTCGAGTACTCGGGAAACCGTGTTTCCTAGTGGGCTAGGATCCCGTTAAATATCACACAATCTTGACTTTGGCCAACAAATGTATGATAATTAACTAGGTAGATCTCTAAGATCAATTGGATCCAATCCAATTCCTAGATCCAGTAGGTGGACATCCAAGTCCGAAACATATCTTATATATGCCTATATATCCAATATATACCCTAACCTTTTTCCTCTGAATCAACTAGGCCTTGGCTTTGGCACAACAAACCTAGTGATCCTAGTCAAGCGTGGACCCATTGACCATGGAAGCTTCGTAATCAATGTCGATGGACAAGAAGTGGTCTTGACTTTGGCCAACAAACCACAACTTGGAAAAGACACCAATATGGAACAAAGCCTCGTGATTCAAACACATCTTCGACGGACAAGGGCTTGACTTTGGCCAACAACCCATGCCAATCTAGGATCTTGAGCAAGAATCACTCAATGGAAGGAAAAGACGCATGATATTTGATGAGGGCTTTTCGCGTGCAAATTGGCTACCAATTTAATTATCTTTGTTTAGGTCTCATCATCATACACCCTTAAACATGCATTCTAAATACATAATAAAGCGCATATGAAATAAAATAATAATGATATGCGGATGGATACTTAACATATTGATCCTAGATCAAATCTCTCTCCTTTCTCACTCAAGCTAGCACTTGTATTACTTCTACCCGTTACACTACACTTCTAAAGAAACCTCATTTACATTGAGGGGAATAGGTGAGAAGAGAATACAAAGAGAATAGAGGTGATAAGGCTGGACACGCAGGTCCAATTTAATAAATCGAATTTATTACAACAATTTCCAAAATTTCCCCACCCGACTAATATCCATCCGATATTCATTATTCATTCAACACAACCACGTATTCACACACATAATCATGCTATCAATCAATCTAATCAAATTAATTAATCTGATAATTAAGTGATCATCCAATGTTCAAACAACGATTTGATTTTTGTTGGAGTCAAACTTTTTTGCGAATAAGTTCAAAGTACGAATTCTTGAATTAAATTAAACTACAACATTAAATCCAATATAACATGTATTTAATACTAATTCACTATTCAATTCCAAATTAAATATTACACTTTTATTTAATAAACCTTTTACGATTTAAATTCCAATTTAATCGTAACGCGTCTCAAAGATCGATTAACGTCCAACGTCAATTCAATTAAAGTCCAATGGCTTTTAATTGATTTCTTCAAGGCATGGGCTTCGGCAACCAAAGCCCAATCAAGGAGTAACCCATAAGCCTAGAAATCAATTTAGGCCCATTAGGCCCAATTGAACTTTAAAGGTTCATTAGTCGCATTTGGGCTTTATGGTTAAGGTTTTGGGCCCAATTGGATCCAATCCATTGGCCTAAACCAAACTTGATAAATCAAGCCCAATAGGCCCAATACAACATTAGAAGACCAAATCCAATTTAAGCCTAAATAATTAAATTTCATGAATCCAATTCCGCAATTTAATTACCTAAAGTGCATTACATGATTAATCAACTAAATCAACATTTCCAAAACACTAAATTAGTCCAATTAATCATACTCAATTCATTATATATGTCCAACACAACAATTGAAAAATCAAACCCATTACATGCTTTAATGCTCTCGGCCAAAGGATGGATTTTGTGTCCGATTTGGTTTCAATCCAATCGAACCCACAATCGACATTAAATCAACATCCTAAATGATTTCAACACATCCAATGTCATAAAATCAAAAATACCAAGACATCAGGGCATAATTACATTCGGCCAACATAAGATTTGGGGTTTTTTGTCCAATTCAAAGTACAATCCAATTAACCTCAAATTAACATCAAACATTATGATTCCAATTCATCTAATGAATCAAAAACAAAAATTTCCAAGAACCCAAAATAGCTAATACATTCGGCCAGGTAATCAATTTGGGGAAAATAATTCCAAATCATTTTTCAACAAATTGGTCCAACCAAAATGAAATTAAACATGTTATAAGCATACTTAAACATCAATTTATTCAAATCATGCTCAACAAACATTTACCCAAATTTTAAACCCTACAATTTCATGCTTGAACCTATAGCTCTTGATGCCATTGTTGGTTATTATCTAGGTCCCAAGATCAAACAAGACATGAAATCATGTGTGAATACATCAAAGGAGGTAGTGGAATACTCACATCGATCGGTTGAGACGATTTGAAGACGAATGAAGGCACAAAAGCCCACTGTTTTGGCGCCCACTGCAGCAGTTCACTGCTTCCATTTTCAGATTTTGAGCTGCGAAACGGAGCTCCAAGCTTCGTCAAACGGATCCCGGCTCATGGGCAAACTTCCCTACCACCTTCGCAAGTCTCGTAAGTGTGCTAGCACTTGGATTTTCACCATAGAAAATCCACTCTTGCTTCCCTCATGCTCACGTTTTTGTATGAAACCAGTGAGTTTATTTTGCCCATTTGGGCGTGAGTGAAAGAGAGAATTAGGAGAGAGATATATGTGTTAAGTTATTACAAAAGTGGTATAACATTTGTTTATATATTTTCCAAAAATAATAAATGTTTTTACCATTTAATTTGCTTTCAAAACAAATTAAATCTATTGTAATGTCCTTGAGTGTTCCACACTCCAAAGTCAAAAGTCCATCACAAGTCCATCAAGTCACATATACTTTAATAAAGTGACATGTTGTCATTTCACATCACTCAAAGTGACATTTGATTTGACGCTTGATGCGACTAATGATTTGACGCTTGATGTGACTTGCGTCACCGCACTCGAATTCGAAATACGAATGCGCTCTCAATCACACTCGGGCTCGGGTTCCTTAATTCCAAATTACCGATTTTTCCGTCGCGTCGTAATTAAATGATTACGCCTAGCGAATTCACTATTCACGTCGCTAACGAATTAATTCTAAATTAATTCGTTCGCCCGAATTAAAATCTAATTTTAATTCTGCGTCGAAATCTAATTTCGTTTAAATATATCGAATATATTAATTTACCGATTAATTCCAAATTAATCGTCATCTCTCTCTAGACGATATTTATCCTAGATAAAATATCTCCGTAATTAATCCTAGATTAATTTTCTCTCTCTTCTATATAATCCCAGATTATTCAAGAGTGCGAGTTATGCATCATCGGTGGATTATCGGGAAGCGACCCATGAGATCCCCGGATATGTTGGCAGTAAATACGGTCGTCGGACTATCCGAATCACGTACGTACCAAGTACTACGTTCTATCTACCGATTTACGAGACAAGGTCGACTCCTAGCAAAGCACCAAGTCTTCCCAATTCTCCGGACATATTCTTATAAGAATATTTAAGATCTATATCAGGCGTAGTCTACTAAGTATTGTGTATATCGGCCCAGTATCGGATAGTCACGTGCTAGGGCTGGGGCTGGATAAGTGTCTACCCCGTCCGAAGCACATATCGGATGTCTGGTAACTAGTCTCTATAATCGGATATGCATGACCTAGTCATAATATCCCGATGGTTGCGCAACACTTAAGAGCACTAATACCGTATCCTGAGTGACATCATCTCCACTATGACTGGAGTGATACTTCCGTCTTGACATCACACCCAATACTCTACGATTCTCAATATACCCAAAATTGGCGTACCAGAACCGGTTAAAGTCCCTGACGACCTCAATAAAGTATATTGATTGTCGTAAGCATTAGCGGTGCAAGTCTCAGGTTAAGACCAAATACACCTACCCTGATGTCGGCCTCCCATAGACACATAGTCATAATACCAATGGCATTCCGATGGGTCTATCCAGAGCGAAGCTGTTTCCCGTACCATCGGTGAAACACAACCTCCTATCGCACTTGCATAAGTATCCAATACTTATATATATATGAGAACTATGCCGTTGTGCCCTCACAATGCGCACAAGTGCAATACTAGCCTATTCCGCATTATCGATGTCCAGTCTCGATAATACTCCGGCTAGGGATATTTAAATGATTAATCCTTCGTGGACTGATACTGTCTCATATCATTCTCAATCCAGGAACTAATCATAGGGACCTCTCTTCATTTATATATCTATGGTGATCTAATCACAAATGAAGAGAGTGCAATTTCCTTGTCACATAGTTAATTTGTACAACAACACCATTATCTGTACAAATAGTGACACTATGGGTCATATTATCCAACACTAGGACCACCATGAAGAGAAATGCTACCTTAAAGGGTAGGTGTGTTGAAAAAAAGGAAAAAATAGAGAAAAAAGAAAGAAAAAACAAGTTGAAAAAGAAAAAGAAAAAAACCATACCATATTGAGCACATAAAGGCAATTACAGAGCATAATTGAGATATCTAGGTTGGTTTGACCCATCAGATCCCGATTTTTAAATGAAATCATTAAGTTGGCTTACCTAGGAGTCAAGCTATTAATGAAGCTTTACACACACACACTGTGAGTCTGGCTTAGATGATTTATTCAAGGACTTGGATTTGAGTTGCGTTGAGTACTTTGAAAGTTCTCTGATTTCATTACTAGGCATTCTTATGTGTAACTATTAGGACTATTTCATTTTGTTATTTTTGCATGTGTTTTAAATGACATTTTTGGGTGTCGTCACTGTAAGCCCTCACGAGACTATAACTCATCCATGAGGGACACCTAGTGATTTGAATGATTGTTGCATACGCTTAATGCAATCTTGATCCCTACGAAAGTGGCTTAGATAGTTTTTATTTATTTATTTTGTTCTTATTTATTTTTGCGCTTTTTTCTAGGGACTAGTAATAAGTTGGTTGGGGTTGTGATAAGTGCATGAAAGTGTACTTTGAACGCCACTAACTCAACTTGTTTATCCTGTATTTAATCTTAATTAGAGTTTATTTTGTGCTTTGTTAGTAGGAGTAATGGAATATGATGTTTGGAGCAATTACTCGTGTTTCGAGACCTTACAGATGCATCAGAAGCACGCGGGAATAGCATAAATGAACAAATCACAAGCCAGAAATTTGCCACGCGTCGCGACGTGCCTACGGAAAAGTCCTAGAAGCTTATTTTGGTCTTCTTTTATGCATATATGGACTCCATGGCTTCCCTATATAAACCCAACTTCGTCCAAAACCCAAAAAAAAATAGGAAAAAAAAGAGAAAAAGAGGAGAAATACTGAGAGAAATAAGAGAGAAACACACATCAAAGAGCCACAAACATAATTTCGAGAGAGAATGACGAATAACTTAAACCTGACATGATATCTCTCCAATCTATCAAGGCTATATCTCTCTTCTACATGGAGAACTAATCTCCTAGGCAAAGCTAATGATGAACTCTTGTAATTGATTTCTTATATTCATGTTGTTGATACCTAAATACTCTTAAAGGTTTAATACAATTGATGTTTAATATTCTTTATTATCTTTCATTTTATGAATCCAGAAACTATGTTTATTCAACTTGCATATAGATTCAGTCAAGCTTTATCTTTGTGTGATTGGGGAACCCAGTTATGACTGGTAAAGTTATTTTATGAGTTGCTATTCTACTACAGTATTGCCTGAGGGTATATTATCGACGTTAGATATCTCATAACGATAACTTTGTGTGTTATTAACATAGAGAAAATAAATCATCGATTACATTAGAATTTAACATGTTTAGAATTGAATGTCTTCCAATTGTTGGTTTGCGATGTGAAACCTTCAATTGAGTAATAAAAAGGAATCAATAACTTAATATTGGAATTTGATACAAGAGGTATTCCCGATGCTTTGCTGCCTCTCTCTATTGATAACCTTTACATTTTCGTATTAATCCTAACTTTAAATCACCAATTTAATCTATTTATTTTCATTAAGTTACTGCTAATGTTTTCATTAAGTGAATCAGTCTCTTATAACCATCTATATGAGGAACCGACACTCCAACTGTACTGTGATAGCCGCAAGTACTTTTTGGGCGTAATCATATGTGCATTCATTATAGAAAACTAAATGACGTAACTAGAAAAGACAATTTTCCTTTACCATTTCTTGATCAAATTTTGGAAAGAGTAGCTGGACATCCATACCATTGTTTTCTTGATGGTTACTCGGGTTATTATCAGATTCCCATTACTTTAGAACATCTGTTAAAGACCACATTCACATGCCCCTTTGGAACATTTGCATTTAGGAAAATGCCTTTTGGACTTTGTAATGCACCTGCAACATTCCAACGATGAGTGTTAAGCATATTTAGTGACATGGTTGAACACTGTTTAGAGGTATTTATGGATGATATAACTATTTTTGGGAATTCATTTGATAATTGCTTGAATAATCTGAAAAATATTTTGAAAAGATGTGAAGAAAAACGACTTGTGTTAAATTGGAAAAAATGTCATTTCATGACTAATTCGGGAATTGGGTTGTGACATGTTGTGTCGTCTAAAGGTATTGAGGTTGACAAGGCGAAAATAGAGGTAATTTCTAAATTACCATCACCAAAAATACTCAAGAAAATTAGTTCTTTTTTAGGACATGCAGGATTTTATAAGAGGTTCATTAAAAACTTTAGTACCATATCCATACCCTTCTGTAACCTCATATTAAATGATGTAACATTTGAAAGGACAGAAGAATGTCAATAATCATTCGAAACAATTATCAGTCTTTTGACTTATGCTCCTATTATGCAATCACCTGATTGGTCATTGCCTTTTGAGCTAATGTGTGATGCTAGTGATTATGTAGTTGGTGCAGTGCTAGGAAAGAGAAAGGAAGGTAAGCCACATGTAATATATTACGAATGTTAAACAGTGCACAAATGAATTACACTACCACAGAAAAAGAACTACTTGCTGTAATATTTGCATTGGATAAATTTCGAACATATTTAGTCAGTTCCTCAACCCTTTTTACTTTGATCATGTTGTTGTTTGATATTTGATGTCTAAACAGGATGCCAAGCCAAGATTAATATGGTAGATTTTGTTGTTTCAAGAATTCAATCTCAGAATCAAAGACAAGAAAGGGCAGAGAACGTGGTTGCAGATCACTTATCGAGAATGACAAACTAGTCACTAATTGATACAACTCCCATCAATGATTCATTTCCAGATGAATTTTTATTCCTGTAAACATAATACCTTGTTATACTATATTGTCAATTTTCTTACAACCGGAAAGATACCTCCAGACTGAAGCCAACAAGATAGGAGGAAATTTTTTACGGAAGTCAAAATATTTTTATTGGATGATCCATATCTGTTTAAATAATGCCATTATCATATTTTCAGACGATGCATACCGGACAGTGAGAGCCGGGCTCGCGGCCCGGTTGGGAGTACGAGTAGCCACGGGGGACTAAACCGGAGAATAATGGAGTCGCCACCCGGTGCGAACCGGAAAATGAGATTTAAGGCCGCACTCACCCCTCGCAAGGGAGAACCTCAAACCGTTGGGTTCGGATGGTCCCTTACTTATGTCACTTGTAATGAAAGGATTGCGTAATAATTTAATCAGGCCTAAGTAACACTTATTACCAAGAGTATCATTCTTCTAAATCCACATGCATGAAATTAATCATCACAACATACAACATCACATGGCAATCTCATGAACATATTCTCAATCATATGATATGGAAAACTAAGAACAACCTAATCATGCTTGGGTACTATCTCATGAATACATCGAATGGATAAATGCAGGAATACCAATAATATGATTGACTATATAATGCAAGAGAGATCACCCAAGAGGCAATTATGCATGAAATATGATGAGACAGACTCAGCTCAGTGTGTGCGCGTTCGTGTAGCATTCGTAAACGCGTTCGAACGGTAAACAGAAGGTTCGCGTTTGTGTAGCGTTTGATAACTCGTTCGAACGGATCCAGACCTGATGAAACAAAATGCATGCGCGTTCGAGTAGCGTTTGTAAAACGCGTTCGAACGGGAAACATAAGGTTCGTGTTCGTATAGCGTTCGATAACGCATTCGAACGGGAACAGACCTGATGCACAAAATGTGATGCAATACATACATAAAAAAGCAAATAGCGAAATATGAAGCGCGGTGAAGAATCGTGGCGAAGGATTTTAACCTCTTCAATTAGAGGACCTTTCATCGCACTTACTAAGCCCATGCGCTTATCTCAATGCACATAAAAAATAAAGACAATAACCTTAGACTTCATGTACCCGATTGAACAAATCTTACATTCAACCGAATATACGTTAATCGGCGCGGTAAAGCATCATGGTAAAGAATTTTAACCTCTTCAATTAGAGGACCTTTCATCGCACTTACTAAGCCCATGCGCACGATCACATCATGCATACAAGAATAAAGACAATCATATCAAATTTAGTATATCCGATTGAACATATCTTATATCCAACCGAACACACATCAACCGGCGCGGCAAAGCATTGTGGTAAAGGATTTTAACCCATCCAAATAGGGGACCTTTAATCCGACTTACTAAGCCCATGCGCTCGATTGTATCATACATACAAAAGTAACATGCAGAATTAAAATAACGAAAAATAAACAAATCAAAGCAACATAAAACAAAAGAATGTGCCGTTTACTCAAGTGGTACTTGGAGTTGTATCCCGAGTACAGATCATACTACCGTCCATTCGGAATCGGCTATGAAATTTATGTCCGGGTTTCCATCCTATATACCACAAGAGGCGACACATTTTCCATTTCATTCAAGCCACAACATGCATCCACAAACGAATCTCATGCGAATAGAATTCAATAAACAATCAAAAGACGAATATAAATTAATGAGAAAAGTACCCTCAGGTCTAACCTTTCAAATCACCTCTCGGATGTACGGTACACGATCGTCGGAAGGGTGGATGCTCCGCAACTCTTCCGGTTCACTGGTTCACTGCTCTTGTTCGTTGTCTTACTGTTTTGAGTCGTCGTTCTCCGTCTTTTACTGCTGCTTTTTACTTCGATTCGCTACCGTTTTGCTACTGTTCTGCTGCTGTATTTTAGTTATTGTTCTAGGGATGTTTTGTCTATTGTTTTGGGTGTGATTTTCAGTGGTGTTATGGTGTGGTTCGGGGGTTGTTTTGATGAGGTAAAGGGGCTGTTCGGGATGTGTTTTGGTCAAGGCAATGAGGGTTCTTTGGTTTGTGATCTTCGGTTATTGAGAGTGAGGGAGAGTTGTGTCAATAAGCTTGGGTGTTTCTTATGTGTGTTGTGATTTTCGTGTGAGTTGTGTGTATGAGCTAGGGGAGGCTTTTCTTGTATGAATGAGCTAGGGGAGGCTTTTCTTGTATGAATGAGCTAGGGGAATCATGTCTTGGTTAGAGGTTGTTTATATAGAAATGGCTAGGGCTTCACCTTGTCTCACAAGGAAGGGATTTGATTGAGGGGGGACAAATCTGGCTAGATTAGGAATACAAAATATTTAATTTGTTATAATTGATTTTAATTAGGCATGACATCTTTTTAATTTAGTTTGTGATTTTGTTTAGTTAGGAAGGAATCTTGTGTAATTGGTGGGTGAATATCTTAATTAAGGAATTAAAATATTTGATTGATTTTAATGTTTATTTTAATTTGGTATGTGATTTTTAGATTTGTTTTGATTTCACAATGTGTTAAATATGTGTTTTAAGTGGGCTTGGGCGTGTGGGCCAAGGCTTGGGCAAATTGGGCTTGATGTGAGGCTAGCAGCAAAACCAGAATTACCGACAACCGTTTGAATGTCCCCTCGAACGCGGCATGAACGCCCGCAATCTGTTTGCCGTTTGAACGTATGCACGAACGCAGCACGAACGAAAATAGTGAACCTTGTTTATTCTGAATTTCCCATTCCGATGTCCGTTTTCCGTGACCTCCGTGACTTAAAAGGTAGTGTCTCCAAATAAGACTCATCATAGGCACTTATATGCAAAAATGCAGTGCCTACAGTCGCCCCCACTTTGATGGGACTTGTGTAACGTGTAACAGTGACAATCCTATCAAAGTTATGCAATGCATTTTCACTTACTTGGCTCGCCAGCTACCACTTGACTTGCCATGTGTTGCGTTGAGTTGATTTGGGTGGTGAGGTGCTGCGACCCCTAGTTCATTCCCGAACCGTGCTGTGATGTGGTTCATTCCCGAACCGTTACCGTGAGATGTCCATTCCCGAACTGTTACTGTGAGGTGGTCCATTCCCGAACCGTTACTGTGAGGTGTCCATTCCTGAACTGTTACTGTAAGGTGGTCCATTCCCGAACCGTTACTGTGAAATGTCCATTCCCGAACTGTTACTATGAGGTGGTCCATTCCCGAACCGTTACTGTGAGGTGTCCATTCCCGAACTATTACTGTAAGGTGGTCCATTCCCGAACCGTTACTGTGAGGTGGTTCATTCCCGAACCGTGCTTCCATTCTTGGAGTGCCATTCCCGGCTTGTTCATTCCTGAACTGTATTTCCATTCCTGGAGTGCCATTCTCGGCTTGTTCATTCTTGAACTCTGCTCCATTCTTGGATTGCCATTCTCGGTTTGTTCATTCTTGGACTCTGCTCCATTCTTGGATTGCCATTCTT
Organism: Zanthoxylum bungeanum; assembly: GCA_019454045.1. Taxonomy (NCBI): domain Eukaryota; kingdom Viridiplantae; phylum Streptophyta; class Magnoliopsida; order Sapindales; family Rutaceae; genus Zanthoxylum; species Zanthoxylum bungeanum. Next base: position 62,913 of record SKCR01035504.1, read on the forward strand.
GGCTTGTTCATTCTTGAACTCTGCTTCATTCTTGGATTGCCATTCTCGGCTTGTTCATTCTTGAACTCTGCTCCATTCTTGGATTTCCATTCTCGGCTTGTTCATTCTTGAACTCTGCTCCATTCTTGGATTGCCATTCTCGGCTTGTTCATTCTTGAACTCTGCTCCATTATTGGATTGCCAGTCCCGGCTTGTTCATTCTTGAACTCTGCTCCATTCTTGGATTGCCATTCTCGGCTTGTTCATTCTTGAACTCCGCTCCATTCTTGGATTGCCATTCCCGGCTTGTTCATTCTCGAAATGTGTTTCCATTCTTGGAGTGCCATTCCCGACTTGTGATGCAATGGTCCTCAATTCCTAGGACTCATCCCCAAAACTGATGCTGAAGTGGGCCTCGGCCCTAACTGCTACTGATATGGGCCTCGCCCCCAGACTGATACTGTTGATATGGGCCTCGTCCATGTGATTCATTCCTGAAGACTGCTGACATTGTACTGTTACTGCTTCTGATTGGCTTGTCTTTGCCACTTTTCTTTTTCTTCTTCAAAACCTGTGAATACAAAACATAACAAACACGAAAGGATGCAAAATGTGTTACGTGTATGCATGTATGAATGTTCTTATCCCGTCGGGTTAGGTCTTCCGTCAATTCTCTTGGTGACTGCTTAGTCTTCTTTTCCTCAGGCAAACCACTGCTTCAATCTGTCTATGTTGATCGGCTCGGTGAACTAATTCCCTTCCAAGTCTGATAGTTTCACTACTCCATTTCCCAATTTCTGAATGGATATCCTTTCCTTTCAGCTTGCTTATTCCGAGGATTCCCCGTGTTCTAAACATCACTGAATTTCATAGTACCAAGGTTGAATGTTTTTCTCAAATATACTCATATTGCAGAAGAGATTCAGCGAAATGAATGTCTTTATTATCATTGAGGAAAAGAGTTCGAACAAGTAACAAAATCAATGTCTTTTTTTTAAAAAAAACTGGATCAAATAGACTAGGAGGAACAGCTCCATCATCCGCAACACTGCCTTCTTCCTCGGCCTATGGTTCTTCACTGTCATCCATGTAAGAAGCTTGGTGGTTGAGGGTTTCTGTGTGTGTTGGGTTGTTCTTTTCATGGGTTGGGTATTTCATGGGAATCTATGAGATCTTGAATTTCATTCCTGAGGCGGGTGCAGTTGTCGGTGTCATGGCCATGTAGCTGGTGGAAGTGACAATAAAGGTTCATATTTATGTGTGGCGGTGAGGGGTGTGGAAGTGGCTTGCCTTCTAAGGGTTTCAAGATTCCTTGTCCCTGTAACTTTTCAAACACCTTCGACAAAGGTCTACCAAGGTTGGAGAATTGCTTATTTCTGATGGCAGCGACTTCGGCAGTAGCGGGCTTTGTCTCACAAGGCCCCCCAAAAGTTCTTTTATTCTGGCCATAAAACTTTATGTTTTCAGCCTCCTCTTCCTCAATATCCATGACAGTTTCCCTCAACTGTCGAAAATCAGAAATCATCGAAGTCATCATCCTCAGCTTACCATAAATAGAGGGCTTTGTGCCCTTGATAATCATCTTAATTTGGTCTTTCTCTGAGGCCGAGTCTGTATTTTCAGAAGCTGGCTTCTCCAGCGATCCACAGACTCTTTGAAACTTCCCTCTGGCTTCTGTTTAGTGTTCTCCAAATCACGGAGTGACAAGTCAATCTCTAAGTCTGTAACATACTGCTTCAGAAAAGCATCAGCTAGTTCTCTCCAATCTTCCTTAACCTTATTCTCAAGGCTATGATACCAAACCACATGTGCCCCCTCGAGTGACATCCCAAACATCTTTTGGACTTGGCGCTATGATAGGCCCACTGAACTCATGACTGAGACATATTGCTGCAGATGGACTCTCGGGTCTCCATTCCCATTAAACTTGGCCATGTCGGGCATTTTAAACTGAGCTGGCAGCTGTTCTCCGAAGGTCATTGCCTCATAATCTAACAACTCTTCATGTTTACCCCTCATTTTGCGGGTAACTGTTCAACTTGATCCCGAAGCTTCTGAAATTCTGCCTGAGACCCAATCACTCTGCCTGTTGCAACTCTGCCATGTCATCATCAAAAGTGGGGATATCATCCCCCAACCCGCTCAGAGGCTCCTCACGCCTCATATTCTCAGAATTTCCCCCAGCACGAGGCACAACCATATTTGTCATGGCAGTGGTCATGGCTTGTAACTGTTCGGTGACCTTGGCGAGACCGTTTTCCAACTGATCCATACGGGATACCTCAATATCTGATTCACTCATGTCTGTTCCCAGTATTTTGGTGAGTCTTCCATTTTCCCTAACCCAATGGGAATCTATGATGGCTTTCAGAACACAAGAGTTAACATGATGTATGTATGCATGAGGTGCATGAGATGCATGTAACATATATAACATACTGAATCAACTAAAATTTTCAAACAAATCGGCCCGTTATCATTTTAGAAGCTTTTGGGCTAACTGTCATAGGAGTGAACTCGTCCCAGTTTAAATGGCCCAACGAGTACACATCTTATGGCAAGGAGCCCAACTAATTCCAAATGGTAATGTTCCGAACACAATCACAAAGTGGCTCATCAATCACTTAGAAGCCTTTGGCCCAATCGTCATAAAATATGTTCTTGTCCCAGTTTAAATGGCCCAACAAGCCCATATCCCATGACAAATGGTCCAAATGGATCCAAACGACGATGTTCCCAAAAACAAGTATAAAGAAAGATAATGCAAACATTAAACAATGATTTCTACAGAATGGCCCATAAACATTTCAGAAGCTTTGGGCCCAATGGTCATAAGGTACGAACTCGCCCCAGTTTAATTGGCCCAGCAAGTCCGCATTTCTGACAATGGTCCAACTGCATCCAAATGAGGATGGTCCATAAGCACATACTCAATGAAATAATTGTTACTTTAACCATACAACCCCGGTCTATGGGTGGGTTCACAAGAGTGTAGACAAAGGCTCTCATCGGCGAAGGATGGCCCACAACTAGGTCTCCCCAATCAAGGGTTCGAGCGACCAAGTGAGCACACCCTTTTTTATACACTAAGGTACGTGCCAATGAGCTATGGTGTGTGACTGACTGTCAAATGGATTTCCCGTTTTAGATTCCCCAGAGGGAAGGTGGAGCGAGGCTCACTTAAATAACCAAGCCTCTTAGGCTCTTATCACTTGGTGTCAGGAATAAACAACGAGTCCTCCAAATTAGTCCATCACAATAGGCTACGAGTAGATGGCTATATAGGTGCCTTCACAGCTTTTCCTTCTAGGAAGGTAGTGAATGAAGGAAGACACCAAACCATTACCTAGCCTCAAAATGCCTTTGATTAAACCCCCATCTTATCCACTATAGACACGGTCAATTAGAACATAAATCCAAACATTACAAGACAATATTTCGGGGCCGATTCTCTATCCCCAGTGGAGTCGCCAGACTGTGGGACACAGGATCTGGGGTGACGCATGCTGTCCCGGGCTCGCGGCCCGGTTGGGAGTACGGAGTAGCCACGAGGGACTAAACCGGAGAATAATGGAGTCGCCACCCGGTGCGAACCGGGAAAATGAGATTTAAGGCGCACTCACCCCTCGCAAGGGAAGACCTGAAACCGTTGGGTTCGGAATGGTCCCTTACTTATGCCACTTGTAATGAAAGGATTTGCGTAATATTTAATCAGGCCTAAGTAACACTTATTTCCAAGAGTATCATGCTTCTAAATCCACATGCATGAAATTAATCATCACAACATACAACATCACATGGCAATCTCATGAACATATTCTCAATCATATGATATGGAAAACTAAGAACAACCTAATCATGCTTGGGTACTATCTCATGAATACATCGAATGGATAAATGCAGGAATACCAATAATATGATTGACTACATAATGCAAGAGAGATCACCCAAGAGGTAATTATGCATGAAATATGATGAGACAGACTCAGCTCAGTGTGTGCGCGTTCGTGTAGCGTTCGTAAACGCGTTCGAATGGTAAACAGAAGGTTCGCGCGTCGTGTAACGTTTGATAACGCGTTCGAACGGATCCAGACCTGATGAAACTGTTGGACAAAATGACCCATAGCGTCACTATTTGCACAGATCATGTGTTGTTGTAGCAAATTAACTATGTGACAAGGAAATTGCACTCTCATCATTTGTGATTAGATCACCATAGATATATATATGAAGAGAGGTCCCTATGATTAGTTCCTGACTGAAATGATATGAGATGAGTATCAGTCCCCGTTTCCGAAGGTTTAATCATTAAATATCCCTAGCCGGAGTATTATCGAGACTGGACATCGATAATGCGGAATAGGCTAGTATTGCACTTGTGTGCGTTGTGAAGGCACAACGGCATAGTTCTCATATATATAAGTATTGGATACTTATGCAAGTGCGATAGGAGGTCGTGTTTCACCGATGGTATGGGAAACAGCTTCGCTCTGGATAGACCCCCTCGGAATCCCATTGGTATTATGACTATGTGTCTATGGGAATCCGACATCAGGGTAGGTGTATTTGGTCTTAACCTGAGACTTGCATCGCTAATGCTTACGACAATCAATATACTTTGGTTGAGGTCATCTAGGACTCTAACCGGTTCTGTGTACGCCAATACTGGGTATATTGAGAATCGTAGAGTATTGGGTGTGATGTCAAGACGGAAGTATCACTCCAGTCATAGTGGAGATGATGTCACGCAGGATATGGTATTAGTGCTCTTGAGTGATGCGCATCCAATCGTGATATTATGACCAGGTCATGAATATCCGATTATAGAGACTAGTTACCAGACATCCGACATGTGCTTCGGACGGGGCAGACACTTATCCAGCCCCAGCCCTAGCACGTGACTATCCGATACTGGGCCGATATACACGATACTTGGTATACTACGCTTGATATAGATCTTGAATATTCTTAGATGGATATGTCCGGAGAATTGGGTAGACTTGGTGCTATGCTAGGAGTCGACCTTGTCTCGTAAATCGGTAGAACTTAGTACTTGGTACGTACGTGATTCGGATACTCCGACGACCGTATTTACTGCCAATATATCCGGGGATCTCATGGGTCGCTTCTCGATAATCCACCGATGACGCACAACTCGCACTCTTGAATAATCTGGGATTATATAGAAGAGAGAGAAAATTAATCTAGGATTAATTACGGAGATATTTTATCTAGGATAAAATATCGTCTAGAGAGAGAGATAACGATTAATTTGGAATTAATCGATGAATTAATATATTCGATATATTAAACGAAATAGATTTCGACGCAGAATTAAAATTAGATTTTAATTCGGGCGAACGAATTAATTTGGAATTAATTCGTTAGCGACGTGAATAGTGAATTCGCTAGGCGTAATCATTTAATTACGACGCAACGGAAAGTTCGTTAATTTGGAATTAGCGAACCCAAGCCCGAGTGTGATTGCGAGCGCATTCGTATTTCGAATTCGAGTGCGGCGACGCAAGTCACATCAAGCGTCAAATCATTCGTCACATCAAACGTCAAATCAAATGTCACTTTGAGTGATGTGATGATTGATGTGATTGGTTGATTGATTGAAAGACAACTTGTGACACTTTGAGTGATGTAAGTTGTTGGAATAGTAATAGTTGTTGGAAAGTTTTTCTTTGACTTTTGAAAGCCAAAATGTGTATATACCTTTAATATATTTTGGAAAAAATATAAGGTAATTATTTACACTTTCAAAATAACAACTACACAATTTCTTCTCTCTCATTCTTTCTCCAAAAAGCTCACGCCCAAACACAAAATAATGGACTGGTTTGGAACCAGTTTTGGCGTGAAGAAAAGGGAAGCAAGAGTGGATTTTCATGGTGAAAATCCAAGTGCTAGCACACTTACGAGACTTGCGAAGGTGGTTAGAGGTTCGCCCATGAGCCGGGATCCATTCGACGAAGCTCGGAGCTCCGTTTCGTAGCTCAAAACAGAAAATAGAAGACAGTGGATGCTGGACTCTGCAGTGCGGCGCCAAAAACAATGGGGATTTTGGGCTTCATTCGTCGTCTTCAAATCATCTAACCGATCGATGTGAGTATTCCGCTACCTCCGTTGATGTGTTCACACATGATTTCATTGCTTGTTTGATCTTGGGACCTAGAATAAACCTATCAATGGCATCAAGAGCCTTAGGTTCAAGCATGAAACTTTTAGGGTTAAAATTTGGGAAAACTTGATTTTGAGCATGTTTAATGAAATTGGATGATTTGATATGCTTAATATATGTTTAATTGAGGATTGATTGGATCAATTTATTGAAATTGTGATTGGATCAAATTTCCCCAAAGTTCAAGTGTTGGCCGAATGTGTAGGGATTTTTTGAAATCTTGGTTTTTTGATTTTGATTCATTGGATGAGTTGGAATCATGTTGGATAATGTTAATTTAAAATTAATTGGATTGAATTTTGAATTGAACAAAAATCCCCAAATTCTTACCTTGGCCGAATTGGATATGCCCTAATATTGTCTTGGTATTTTGATTTTAAGACATTGGATGTGTTGGAAATCATTTGGGAAGTTAATTAGATGTCGATTGTGGAATTAATTGGATTAGATTCAAATCGGACAAAAATTACTCCCTTGGCCGAGACTTAGAAGCATGTAATATGGGTTTGATTTTCATTAATATGTTGGACATGTAATGATAATTAAGAACATGATTAATTGGACTAATTTGATGTTTTGGAAATGTTAATTTAGGTGATTAATCATATAATACACTTTAGGTAATTAAATGTTCTAAATTGGATTTATGTAATTTAATTATTTGAGGCCTTAAAATTGGATTTGGCTATTAAAGTTGTTATTGGGCTTATGGGCTTTGTGGTACAAAGTTGGGTTTAGGCCAAATGGATTGGATCCAATTGGGCCCAAAACCACTTCCGTTAAGCCCAAATGCGACTTAATGAACCTTTAAAGTTTAATTGGGCCTAATGGGCCAAGATTGATTTATGGGCTTATGGGGTAAATCCCGGATTGGACTTTGGCTATCGGTTTGACCCGAGTTGACCAAAAGTCCACGCCTTAAGAAATCAATTAAAAGCCCATTGGACTTGAATTGAATTGACGTTGGACGTTAATCGGGCTTTGAGACCCGTAGCGATTAAATTTGGAATTTAAGTCGTAAAAGGTTCATTAAATAAAAGTGTAATATTTAATTTGGAATTGAATAGTGAATAGTATTAAATACATGTTAAATTGGATTTAATGATGTAGTTTATTTAATCAATAATTCGTACTTTAAGTACTTATTCGCAAAAAAAACGAGTTTGACTCGAGCAAAATCAAATCGTTGTTATCACATTGGATGATCACTTAATTATCAGATTAATTAATTTGATTAGATTGATTGATAGCATGCTTTTGTGTGAATACGTGGTTGATGAATGAATAATTATATCGGATGGATATTAGTCGGGTGGAGCAATTTTAGAAATTGTTGTAATAAATTCGATTTTTAAATTGGACCTGCGTGTCCAGCCTTATCACCTCTATTCTCTTTGTATTCTCTTTCACCTATTCCCCTCAATGTATATGAGGTTTCTTTAGAAGTGTAGTGTAACAGGTAGAAGTAGTACAAGTGCTAGTTTGAGTGAGAAAGGGAGAGATTTGATCTAGGATCAATGTGTTAAGTATCCATCCGCATATCATTATTATTTATTTCATATGCGCTTTATTATGTGTTAGAATGCATTTTAAGGTGTGTATGATGATGAGACCTTAACAAAGATAATTAAATTGGTAGCCAATTTGCACGCGAAAAAGCCCTCATCAAATATCATGCGTCTTTTCCTTCCATTGAGTGATTTTACTAGATCCTAGATTGGCATGGTTTGTTGGCCAAAGTCAAGCCCTTGTCCGTCGAAGATGTGTTTGAATCACGAAGCTTTGTTCCATATTGGTGTCATGTCCAAGTTTTTGTTTGTTGGCCAAAGTCAAGACCACTTCTTGTCCATCGACATTGATTACGAAGCTTCCATGGTCAATGGGTCCGCGCTTGACTGGTCATCAGGTCGGTTGTGCCAAAGCCAAGGCCTAGTTGATTTCAGAGGAAAAAGGTTAGGATATATATTGGATATATAGGCATATATGAGATATATGTTTCGGACTTGGATGTCCACCTACTGGATCTAGGAGTTGGGATGAGATCCAATGATCTTCGAGATCTACCTAGTTATTATCATACAATTTGTTGGCCAAAGTAAGATGTTAGACATTATGTCCCATAGCGTCACTGTTTGTAAATGATATTGTATTATTGTACAAAATTAACTATGTGATAATGAAATTGCCTTTTGCCGTTTTGTAATATTATTTACTTTGATATATAAATGGCGAAAGTCCATATGATTAATACCGGATTGAGATGATATGAGACAATATCAATCCATAAAGGTTTAATCATTAAATATCCCTAGTCGGAGTATTATCGAGATCGGACATCGATAATGCGGAATAGACTAGTATTGCGCGTTGTGCACGTTGTGAGGGCACAACGGCATAGTTCTCATATATTTAAGTATTGGATACTTATGCAAGTGCGATAGGAGGTTGTGTTTTACCGATGGTACGGAAAACAGCTTCGCTCTGGATAGACCCCGCGGAATCCCATTGGTAGTATGTCTGCGTGTCTATGGGAGGCCGCATCAGGGTAGGTGTATATGGTCTTAACCTGAGACTTACATCGCTAGTACTTACGACAATCGGTATAAACTTTGGTTTTGGTGGTTGGGGACCTTAACCGGTTCTGTGTACACCTCTTCTGGGTTTATCGAGAATCGTAGTGTACTGGATGTGATGTCGAGATGGAAGTATCACTTCAGACATATGGAGGTGATGATCACGCATGACATAGAACTAGGACTCTATAAAGGTTGCAACCGTCGGGACAATATGACCAGGTCAGGATTGTCGATTTAAAGAGACTAGTTGCTTGATGTCCGATATATGTTTCGTACGGGGCAGACACATTTCCAGCCCCAGGCCTAACATGTGATCATCCGATACTGGTTCGATATACGCAATACTACGGTATACTACGCTTGATATAGATCTTATATTCCTATAAGAATATTTCTGGAGAATTGGGTAGGCATGGCGCTTTGCTAGAAGCCAACCTTGTCTTGTGGATCGGTAAAAACGTAGTACGGGTACGTACGTGTTCGGATAATCTGACGGCCGTATTTACTGCCAATATATCCAGAGATCTCTTGGGTCGCTTCCCGAAGATTCACCAATGACGTATGATTCAAACTCGATTAATCTTGGATTAATTACGGAGAGACTTTATCTTGGATAAAGTACTATACATAGAGAGAGAACGATTAATTTGGAATTAATCGTAAAATTATTACATTCGATATAATAATCGAAATTCGATTTCGACGCGAAATTAAAATTAGATTTTAATTCGGGCAAACGAGTTAATTTAGAATTAATTCGTTAGCGACGTAAATAATAATTTCGCTAGGCGCAATTATTTATTGAATTCGATTTAATTAACGTCGCGACATAAGTTCGGTATTTCGGAAATATCGAACCTGAACGCGTGAGTGCACGTGGGCCCACTTTCATTTGGAAACGTGTGGGGCCCACATGACACATGTCATATTATGCATTATTTAATTCTAATGCATTGCATGGAGATAGTGTACAATGCACTCAATGGCATTGCATGGAAATTGACTGTTTGACACTCTAAGCCATTGCATGATTTGTGTCATAAGTTTATTATTAATTTAATAAATATTATGGCATAAATATAAATTGATTTTTTGTAACAAAAATCATTCAACTCTCCTCTCTCTCATATTGCCGAAACTACATGCAGTTTTGGGGTCTCCATTTCTTCAATTTTTGTGGCAAGATTTGAAGAAGTTGTGCATTCAAAATCACAACAAATGCTAGCACCTTCAAGGGATCATACATAGGTGATATGGGAAACTAATCCTTGAGCTTGGAAGGATCAAACTCGACTTGGAGTCCTCTTTTTTTCTTGGCCGAGAGCTTCACTGCACAAGGGAGGAATTTCGCATCATCTTAGCATCCATCTTCAAGTATTGTGAGTATGATTCCGCCATACTTCAATTAATTCATTCATGTATTTATGTATATTTTGCTTGTTCTTGTTGATCTTGGGGCTTGGTTATTTTTTCCAATCCAATGGTATCATTGAGCTTAAAGAGCATGCAAATATATTAGGATGTTATTTGGGGAAAATTGTATGAAGCATGATTTGATGAGTTTGCTTGATTAAATATGCTTAGATGTATGTTATTTAGATTATACATCATCAATTTCATGGAAAATAAATTGGATTAATTTTTCCAAACCAAATGAGGCTTGGCCGAATACATGCAAGCATATGGACTAGATGATTTTTTAATTTTAAGACATTAGATGACTTGAAACAATATGGAATGATGATTTGTAACTCGATTGGATTGAAAACGAAATCGGAACCATTTTAATCACCTTGGCCGAATGCTTGATGGAGGATTAAGGACTTGATTTTTTGATTAAATAATGTTGGACATATATTTAAGATAAAAATATGATTAATGGATTAATTTGATTTTTGGGAATATTGATTTAAAGATTAATCATGATAATACACTTTAATTAATTAAGTTATAAAATTTGGAATTTTAAAATTTGGTTAGTTGGGCTTAATTTTGAATTGGGCCTAAAACTATTATATTTGGACAAAATGGGCTTGATTGGGCCAAGTAGATTTGGACCATTTGGATTGGATCCAAAATGGGCCTAAATCACACCATTTAAGCCCAAATATAATAAATGGGCTTTTATGTTTAATTGGGCCTTATGGGCTTGATATTGATTTTATGGCATATGAGGGTGATTCCTTATTGGGCTTGGTAATTGGGTTTGACCCATACATTCACCAAAACCCAAGCCTAAAGAAATCAATTGAAAGCCCATCGGACTTTAATTAAACGGACATTAGATGTTAGTTGGGCTTGAGACCCGATTGTATTAGATTTGGAATCTAAGTTATAAAAGCCACATAAAAGTGTAAATATTTAATTTAGAATTAAATAATAGGATTAGTATTGAATACGACTTAAATTGGATTTAACGAGTAGTTCGATATAATTCGTGAATTCATATTATAAGTATTTATTCTCAAATTAAGTTGGACTCGCGCAAATGCAAACAATTGTTTGAACATTGTATTGTCACCTAATTAAAGACTAATTAATTGGATTTGATTGGTTGTATAACATGCCTTGAATGAATGAATGTGGATGTGATGTATGAATAGTGTATATCGGATGGATATTAGAAGGAAGGGTAATTTTAGAAATTATTGTAAATTTAGAATTTATAAATTGGACCTGCGTGTCCAGCCTTTCTCTTATTGTCTCTTTGTATTCTCTTCTCACCTAATTCCCCTCAATGTAAATGAGGTTTCTCTTATTGTATTATGTAATGGGTAAGAGTAGAATAGTGCTAGCGGGGAGAGGAAGAGAGGAAAGGGAGTGATTTGTTCTAGGAACAAGTTGTTGTTCATATCCATCCGTATATCGCTATTACTTTACTTTACGCGCTTTATGATGTTTTAGAAGCATGCTTAAGGGTGTATGATGATGAGACCTAACAAAGATAAATTAATTGGTTGCCAATTACGCGAAAAATCCCTCAAACAATATTAAGCGATTATCCTTCCATTGAATGATTCTTGTTCAAGATCCGAAGTTGGCATTGGTTTGTTTGGCCAAAGTCAAGACCTTTGTCAATCAAGGATGTACTTGAATCATGAGAGTTTTGTTGCATATCGGTGTCTTGTCCAAATCGTGATTTTTATTGGCCAAAGTCAAGATCACTTTTTGTCCAATGACATTGATTACGAAACTTCCTCGTCAATGGGTCCCGCTTAACTGGAATCATTAGTTTGTTTTTGGCCAAAGCCAAGGCCTAGATGATTCGGAGGATAGGGTTAGGAAAATGTAATGGATACATTGACATTATACATATGTTTGGGACTTGGATGTCCACCTAACCGGATCTAGGAATTGGATGAGATCCAATTGATCATAGAGATCTACCTAAGTTAAATAGCATACAGCTTTTATTGGCCAAAGTCAAGGTTGTGTGTTATTTTAACGGGATCCTAGCCCACTAGAAATGCGATTTCCCGAGTTCTCCACAAGAGGGTTAGAGACTTGAAGAAAATAGTGGGAGGCTATTATTGAATTTGCAATTTCGTTCAGATACTTAGCCTTACGCGTCTTTCAAAATTATTTCGTCAATATTTTAATAATTAGTTGGACTAATATATTGTTATTTTGCTTGTAACAGTTTGACTGTACCCATAACATCATTGACTTTATAGTTGGACTATAGTTGTCAAGATGACTGGCAAGGGTAATGTCCGCGACATAATCATGGGCGATAATGTCTTCAAAGGGACAAACTTTGCCGACTGGGAAATGAACCTCAAGATAGTGCTTGGGGCTGAGCTGAGAGGGTGCTGTATACTATTCAGAGACCTCTCCCGCCTAAACCCACTGAGCCACTGGAGCTAGAGTATGGAAGACTCATAGTGACGATTGTGACCAAGCTCAGTCAGTTATACTAGCTGCAATGACCCAGCATTTCAGACGCAAGAACAGGGACTTGGATCCCTATAACATGATGGCAAGATTGCGTGATCTCCACCGCACCAACAAGCGGATGGAGAGGTATGAGCTAGTAAGGAAACTCTTCCGCTCCCGGATGACAGACGGCGCATCAGTTGAGGCCCACGGGACTCAAATAATCGCTGACATAGATGAGTTAGCCAAGATGGGCATTGTCTTGGAGGCAGAGTTGACGATTGATATGCTATTACAATCGCTTACCCGATACTTGGAAACAAATCATCATCAACTATAAGTTGATGGACACTGACGACACTCTTGGAGAGTTTGTTGTCCGTGCTGAAGGAGTCCGAAAAGGAACTCTTAAAGGGGAGCAAGCGCGAGGCGCATTATGCATCGACCTCTCATGCGCCAAGGGCTGGGCCCAAGGCAATTGGAGGTGCGAGGAAGAAGAAGTTCAAGAACAAGGGCAAGGGCAAGTTGACAGTGGCTTCTAGGAAGCCAAAGGACAAATCTCGCGACATCTGCCTCAACTGCGGCAAGAGGGGTCACTGGAAACGTGACTGCCGAATGGGCAAAGGGCAGAGGGAGGATATCAAGGCTGGCAAGGCTATCGCCTCTGGTATGTTTGTTATTGAGATAAATATGAATACTTCTAGTTTTAAAAATTGGATTTTTGATTCTGGTTGTGGTGCTCATATTTGTACTGATGTGCAGGATCTGCAGGATAGCAGGGTGCTGGCATCGGGGAGATGGATCTACGGGTCGGAAACGGAACACCTGTTGCTGTTTTGGCCGTAGGGACTTTTGTTTTAGAACTGCCCTCAGGGCATGTACTTAAACTTTTGAACTGTTATTTTGTACCTAGTTTAACTAGGAATATTATATCTGTATCCTTGTTAACCCAGCAGGGTTACACTTTTGTATTTAGAAACACTGGGTGTTATTTATATAAAAATGATGCAGAAATTTGCACAGCTGTTGCAAATAACGGTTCTTTATATTTTGAATATAAATGAATCTCCTAAAATGACAAACAAAAGGCTCAAAGGAGTAATCTAAAAGATGAAGCTTATATGTGGCATTGTCGTCTAGGACACATCAACAAGACTCGCATATCCACACTTTCGAAGAGTGGGTACTTGGACGAATTTGATCCCAATTCATATGACGTCTGCGAATCTTGTCTTTTAGGCAAAATGCCTAAATCACCTTTTAGCGGTAAAGGTGAACGTGCCACAGAACTGTTGGCTCTCGTTCATACTGACGTATGCGGGCCCATGTCTAGCCAGGCTAGAGGTGGATTTCACTACTTCGTAACCTTCACAGATGATGTATCTCGTTACGGTTATGTGTATCTTATGAGACACAAGTCGGAAACTTTTGAGAAATTCAAAGAGTTTCGACACGAAGTGGAGAAACAAACAGGGAAGAGTATTAAGACATTACGGTCAGACCGTGGTGGCGAATACTTAAGTTATGAGTTTCAAGATTACTGTGAAAGAATATGGTATTCTTTCACAGTGGACTCCTCCTGGAACACCGCAATTAAACGGTGTGTCCGAACGGAGAAACCGCACCTTGTTGGACATGGTAAGGTCAATGATGAGTCGCACTGAGCTACCAATATCCTTCTGGGGATACGCATTAAAGAGTGCTATACTTATTTTGAATAAGGTACCGTCGAAGTCTGTTGACCAGACTCCATATGAGATATGGACAGGAAGGAAACCAGGTTTCTCTTTCCTGAAGATTTGGGGATGCTGGGCATATGTTAAACGTTTGGAAGGTACCAAACTTGAACCCAAATCTGATAAATGCCTTTTCGTAGGATATCCTAGGGAAACCAAAGGATATTACTTCTATCACCCATAAGAGAACAAAGTATTTGTTGCTCTACAAGCATTTTTCCTTGAGAAGGATTTTATAAATGCAGTGGTAAGTGGGAGGAAAGTAGAACTCGATGAAGATCGTAGTGATACTGTTCCTGGCAATGAATCAACGACGGAACAAGAACAGACCGTCCGGGATGAGTCTGTACCACAAACTTCACATACACAAGGACCGCGTAGGTCGGAGAGAGTCAGAATAGTACCTGAGAGGTATGGGTTCCTGATCTCACCTCATGTAGATATTAATCTTATTGAGGATAATGGGCCGGCTACGTATGAGGAAGCGATACAAAATATCGATTCCTCTTTATGGCAAGAAGCCATGAAGTCCGAGATGGATTCCATGTACGCCAACCAAGTTTGGACACTGGTTGATGCACCAGAGGCGTAAAGCCTATTGGATGCAGATGGATCTTCAAGAAGAAGACCGACATGGATGGCAACGTACAAACGTACAAAGCTAGGCTTGTAGCGAAGGGGTATCGTCAACAATATGGTATTGATTATGACGAAACCTTCTCACCCGTTGCCATGATTAAATCCATTCGGATATTGCTTGCAATAGCTGCATATTTCGATTACGAGATATGGCAGATGGACGTTAAAAACCGCTTTCCTTAACGGAAACCTTTTGGAGGATGTTTATATGCAACAGCCTGACGGTTTTATCGTACCTAGACTTGCAAACAAGGTTTGTAAGTTAAATCGATCCATTTATGGATTGAAGCAAGCATCACGGTCATGGAATCAGCGTTTTGATGAGAGTTATAAAAGAATATGATTTCGTGCAAAACGCAGATGACCCTTGTGTATACAAGAAGGTTAGTGGGAGAGCACTTACTTTTATTTGTCCTTTATGTCGACGACGTATTGCTTATAGGCAATGACATTCCCATGCTAACGTCGGTGAAAGCTTGGCTTTCATTAAAATTCTCCATGAAAGATCTGGGAGAAGCAGCCTTTATTCTTGGAATAAAGATCTACCGGGATAGATCTAGAAAGCTGCTTGGACTCTCCCAGAGTACATACATTGATAAAGCGTTGAAGCGATTCAACATGGAACAATCCAATAGGGGATTGGTTCCAATGGTACGTGTGGTACCTCTCTGTCTAAGGACATGTGTCCTAAGACTCAGGAAGAGAGAGACAACATGAGTCGGATACCGTTCGCCTCGGCAGTCGGATCGATCATGTATGCCATGATATGTACACGACCTGATGTCTCATATGCTT
This sequence comes from Zanthoxylum bungeanum, assembly GCA_019454045.1. Classification (NCBI taxonomy): domain Eukaryota; kingdom Viridiplantae; phylum Streptophyta; class Magnoliopsida; order Sapindales; family Rutaceae; genus Zanthoxylum; species Zanthoxylum bungeanum. The sequence continues at coordinate 78,701 of SKCR01035504.1, forward strand.
TGAGCATGTGCAGTCGCTATCAGGCCGATCCAGGTGAAGGTCACTGGATAGCAGTTAAGAATATCCTTAAGTATCTTAAACGAACTAAGGATGCTTTCTTAATTTATGGAGGTGGAGAACTTGCGGTATCTGGGTATACCGATGCAAGTTTCCAAACCGACAAGGATGACTACAAGTCGCAATCCGGGTACATTTTTTGTTTGAATAACGGAGCAGTGAGCTGGAAATCTTCCAAGCAAGATACTGTTGCCGATTCAACAACAGAAGCGGAGTACATCGCTGCATCTGAAGCAGCAAAGGAGGCAGTTTGGATCCGAAAGTTCCTAATCGGATTAGGAGTAGTTCCGTTAGCAGCTGAGCCCGTTCCATTGTTTTGTGACAATAACGGGGCTATAGCACAGGCTAAGGAACCAAGGTCTCATCAACGGTCCAAGCATGTTCTTCGACGTTACCATCTGATTCGGGAGATTATACATCGTGGCGATGTAAAGGTCGAGAAGGTCACATCAGATGACAACATTGCAGATCCGCTGACGAAGGCTGTTCTTCAGCAAGTTTTTGAACGACACATACATAGTTCGGGTATTAGATGCTTGAGTGACTGGCTATAGGCCAAGTGGGAGATTGTTAGACATTATGTCCCATAGCGTCACTGTTTGTAAATGATATTGTATATTGTACAAAATTAACTATGTGATAATGAAATTGCCTTTTGCCGTTTTGATATATTATTTACTTTGATATATAAATGGCGAAAGTCCATATGATTAATACCGGATTGAGATGATATGAGACAGTATCAATCCATAAAGGTTTAATCATTAAATATCCCTAGTCGGACTATATCGAGATCGGACATCGATAATGCGGAATAGACTAGTATTGCGCTTGTGCACGTTGTGAGGGCACAACGGCATAGTTCTCATATATTTAAGTATTGGATACTTATGCAAGTGCGATAGGAGGTTGTGTTTTACCGATGGTACGGAAAACAGCTTCGCTCTGGATAGACCCCGCGGAATCCCATTGGTAGTATGTCTGCGTGTCTATGGGAGGCCGCATCAGGGTAGGTGTATATGGTCTTAACCTGAGACTTACATCGCTAGTACTTGCGACAATCGGTAAACTTTGGTTTTGGTGGTTGGGGACCTTAACCGGTTCTGTGTACACCTCTCTGGGTTTATCGAGAATCGTAGTGTACTGGATGTGATGTCGAGATGGAAGTATCACTTCAGACATATGGAGGTGATGATCACGCAGGACACAGAACTAGTACTCTATAAAGGTTTGCAACCGTCGGGACAATATGACCAGGTCAGGATTGTCCGATTTAAAGAGACTAGTTTCTTGATGTCTGATATATGTTTCGTACGGGGCAGACACATTTCCACCAGCCCCAGGCCTAACATGTGTGATCATCCGATACTGGTTCGATATACGCAATACTACGGTATACTACGCTTGATATAGATCTTATATTCCTATAAGAATATTTCTGGAGAATTGGGTAGGCATGGCGCTTTGCTAGAAGCCAACCTTGTCTTGTGAATCGGTAAAAACGTAGTACGAGGTACGTACGTGTTCGGATAATCTGACGGCTGTATTTACTGCCAACATATCCAGAGATCTCTTGGGTCGCTTCCCGAAGATTCACCAATGACGTATGATTCAAACTCGATTAATCTTGGATTAATTACGGAGAGACTTTATCTTGGATAAAGTACTATACATAGAGAGAGAACGATTAATTTGGAATTAATCGTAAAATTATTATATTCGATTTCGACGCGAAATTAAATTAGATTTTAATTCGGGCAAACGAGTTAATTTAGAATTAATTCGTTAGCGGCGTAAATAATAATTTCGCTAGGCGCAATTATTTATTGAATTCGATTTAATAACGTCGCGACATAAGTTCGGTATTTCGGAAATATCGAACCCGAACGCGTGAGTGCACGTGGGCCCACTTTCATTTGGAAACGTGTGGGGCCCACATGACACATGTCATATTATGCATTATTTAATTGTATGCATTGCATGGAGATAGTGTACAATGCACTCAATGGCATTGCATGGAAATTGAGTGTTTGACACTCTAAGCCATTGCATGATTTGTGTCATAAGTTTATTATTAATTTAATAATATTATGGCATAATATAAATTGATTTTTTGTATAAAAATCATTCAACTCTCCTCTCTCTCATATTGCCGAAACTACATGCAGTTTGGGGTCTCCATTTCTTCAATTTTTTGTGGCAAGATTTGAAGAAGTTGTGCATTCAAAATCACAACAAAGGCTAGCACCTTCAAGGGATCATACATAGGTGATATGGGAAACTAACCTTGAGCTTGGAAGGATCAAACTCGACTTGGAGTCCCTCTTTTCTTCTTGCCGAGAGCTTCACTGCATAAGGGAGGAATTTCGCATCATCTTAGCATCCATCTTCAAGTATTGTGAGTATGATTCCGCCATACTTCAATTAATTAATTCATGTATTTATGTATTTTGCTTGTTCTTGTTGATCTTGGGGCTTGGTTTATTTTTTCCAACAAAGATTGTGTGATATTTAACGGGATCCTAGCCCACTAGGAAAC